>VUYV01000281.1:893999-906418 GCA_008711295.1 Anarhynchus alexandrinus | reverse complement strand
CGGGAGATGGAGGCGGCCGGGCGGGAGCGGCGCCGCCGGCCGCCCCCGCAGCCCGGGGCCGGGGCTGCCGGCGGCGGGGGAGCGGGGGGGCATAGGGGGCCCGGTGTGTTGCCGCCCGGGGAATGCGGCGCCATCCCCTTCCCCTCCTGGCCCCGGGGATCCCCGCGGCGACCGCGGGTGCGGGGACGGGGCTGGAGCTGCGAGGGCAGCCCCAGCTATGCGGTGGCCGACGGCCCTTCGGTTTACCAGATGTATTTACTCGTTACACGGGAAGAAAATAGGCTTCAGGAAGGGCCACGTCGTGTTTGTTGCTTCTGCGGAGTCCATCCCTTTCCCCCACCCCTGGGAGCCGCAGAGACGGTGCTGGAGGGGCCGGGATGCTTCCCAGGGGCTTCCCAGTGCTTTGCCGTGGGCTCTCGGCCGGGGCGGTGGCATGGGAGATGGCTGAGAAACGCCAGGGAGTGCGGGTCACAGGCGGACACGTCCGTGTCGGGTTATCATTCCAAGACCGTACTCTGCGACCAGCTGACAAATCGAGACACAAGCTGTAAGAACCTCGCTGTGAATGTCGTAACGCTGTTTGTTAATCGTACCTGTGACCGTGAAGGATAATTAACCAACATTTTTAAAAATGTAGGCACTACTGGCCTCCTAGTCGAGTGAACTCAATACCTCACGGAAAAAAACATATAGTTGCATAGTGTTCTGTGGGGTCCTTCTACAGGAGAGATGTAAACAAACACACACAGAATACACATTATGTGGAAGATGTAAGACAGAGGAATATGGAGTAACTTATCCTAAGTCCCGCAGCAACAGGTGGCAGAGCTGAGAAGAAGCGGCTGCATGTTCTGGCTCTCTGTCTCGCATCTCTGTCATAGCACAATCTTCCTCCATTAGGGGCAGAGCTTCCTCTCACCAAAACAGTGGCAAAATACCATCAGCTGCAAGGAAGGCGGGATCAGCTCTTGTTTCCTAAGGCTGTGATAAAGAACTGAGATTAATTTATTATTATTAAACTAGGAAAGGAGCTCTAGGCAAAAAAAAAAAAGAAATGTCCCTGTAACTTGTGCTCAAGTCGTATGATCAGAAAAGCAGTGTTCTGGTGAGGAACTTGGCACTTTCCCGGGTCCAAATATTGCCATATGTTGGGGGGTGACCAGTGTCCTCACAGAAGGGTGCTCGGCTAGGTCGTGCAGCGTGGATCGGTTGTGCCCTGGAGCAATCAGAAGTCAGTGAAAAGCAGAAAGAGCCTCGATGAAAAGCAAGTACTGCAGAACATATCTATAGGATAGTCAAATCACAGCTCTTTCACATGTTAAAGATTTTTTTCCCAGAAACTGTACTTGAAAGAAAATACTGCAGGGGACTGAGGCACTAAACTGGTTGCAAAGGAAAGCAGAAAGATACTGTGTATCATTAAAAAAAGTTAGTAGAGTCTATCTATACAAGCAAGATTTCCAAAAGGAGTAAGACTCGGTTAAGAATTCAAAGCACAACGGCATGTAGGACTGCAAAAGTTTAAGGTCTTGCTCTTTTTCATTGAATCAATAAACATAAAATGAAAATACACAGCTTCTAATATAAACTTATACTGAGCAGTTCAGATAAAACTTGAACAGGATAAATGAGAAGGCATTGTTAGTAAAAAAGGCTTGGGAAATGGTATCAGGATTTATTAGGGAAATGAAGAAAGACATATTGTCTCAGATTTAAAAAGGAAATCTCTTAAAAAATGAAGCCTAGCAGAAAGAAAGAAAGGGAACCTGCTGATACAACAATACTTTGTTTTCATGGAAAAAGCTGAAATGGAAAAGTTTTGAGAGAAAAAAGGCTGGGGAAAAAAGTGAAATCCAAAGAAAAGTCTCTGATAATGATGGAAACCTCTTATTAAAAAAGAAGTTGAAATGTTCCAGGTAAAATAAACATTTCAGAAGGTAATATTGGAGTTCGCTGACCAGCATAGAAGAGTCAAACAAAAAAGACACAGGTTAGTATTACTCAGAAAGCAGCTGAGATGAAAGAGATGCGGTACATTTATTTTCATCACATGAACTGTTGAGGTCTGGAGATCAAGCAGCGTAAGGCACAAAAAGAGAGGTAGCTTGTAGAGAAGTTGTAGAAAAGGATAGGAAAAGAGAGCGGGAAACAGAGCATAAGTAGGTAGCTGAACTGCTGCAGACCTTCCTGGAGACTTTCATCCGGGAGGGAGGGATGCAAAAGTTCGGTCCTAGGGAACTATGGGCTACTTTAGCTATGTGGATGTCAGATAAAATTAGAAGCCTAAACCCTGAGATCTTACTGTTTGGTTTTCTGGGCAAATGAAGATGCACTGGGGAAACCTGAGAAATCCTTGGATGTGCTAAGCGCTGCTTTTCCAGGAAAGGGAAAGAGACTAAGCAGGAAAACAGCTGATACAGAACGGTGTATCTGCCCCAACTGGGGGATGTCAGAGGGAAGGCCAAAAAAGTTAAGGAGGAAAAACTGAAACTCCCGTATGGAGCACTGCAAACCAAGAGTCAAACCAAGGAAATACAGATTTTATATACATCTGAAAGAAAGACAAAAGATTGTCAGGTGATTTCCTGTGAAGTATTACTAACCAGAGGGAGCAACTGTGATAAGGGCAGAGGTTCAGCAGCTCTTGTACAGCAGCACGTACGCGACTATGAGGTATGGTCTGTTACAGGATGTCCCTCAGACAAGGGAGCAGCCTATAGCTACCTCGTACCCAGCTGGGCCTTCTAGGCCATGGCAAAAGAGCATTTCATGTAAAGAAAGGGAGGCAATTACTGGTTTCTTCATCCACCCAGGATGTAGGAGGAAATGTAGCACTTTTAATGGGGTGTTTGCCACCATCACAGGAAAAAAAAAAAAAACCAAAAAACATGAATAAAAAGGAAAATGCAATGAAAGCTTTTGTAGAAAGACAAAGGTAGAGAAGTGGTGCAGTTACGAGCGTATAGACGGTTAAAGAAAAGGCGTGACATAAATAAAATGAGAGAAAAATGAGACGTATATAGTAAACTTCCTGACCTTTCCAGGTCAACAAAGCAATTCAGCCACATTTGCAATCAGTCATAAATAATGGCAGTCGTTCCAACAAAAGATATCCTTACATTAGGATACATCCTGACATAGACCTTACACTTAGGTCTGACCTTGGCTTCCTGAATACATACTAGTCTATTTTTACTGGTTTATGAAGTTCTTAATACTTCCGTTACAATTCTTCAATTTGCATTTCAAAAAATGTGCTATGGAAGTGAAAACATTAATAGTATCATTCCTAATTGGCTAATCTTCTGTACCTAATAGTTTAGCAAAATGTAAGGGAGAATACATGAAACCTATGAAACTCAAGCTGAAGGAGGGCTAGAGATGTGCAGGATCTTCCAAACATTTCCTGATTTTTATATTATCGGATTAGTAAACAAATAATGGGAGGAAGAAAAGGATCCACACAAAGCTTTCAACATATTAGCTAAAACATTGCAATTGTCTGCCACGCAGTGGCTGTAATTCAAATGAGATATTGGGGGCTGTAATACCGAGTGCATTATATAAATGGTATCATGAATTTGGTTCTTTCTTTTGTGGATTAAATTTTTAGCTGTAGTTAATAAACGTTAAGAAGTTCGGTCTAGCCATTTTTGGAAAATGACAGGCTACAAAAGCCACGTGGTTACTTCAGAGAGATGTTTTCCTTCAGGTTTCTAGAGATGGGCGCAAGAGAAACCCCTGACTTTCTTCTGTATGGCTAGGTCCTGGTGGTTACCCTTGATCAAGCTCATGGTAAAGTAAAACTGCAGGAAGTTTACCTGTCCTCCTGGTGAAGGTAAGGAGATTTTTGTTAAAGAGGTAATGCAATACTTCGTGTTGAGATGAACTGATGAGATTCAGTTTGTAAACTAGCCAGCTGAAGATCAAATGGCAGAGAAAACTGAGTAACTAAAATAGATAGGAAGACACTCAGAGGGTTCTGTGTCTCTACATTGTAATTAAAAGGGCATCAGAGTGGAAAACGTTGGAAATAACTTCTGTGACTTTGTCAAAAGAATTTTGTATAACACCACCTTCTTACTTTTGTTAGTGTAATGGCAAGTTAATCAAATTAAAAGGGAACTGTAAATAAGTAAATAAATAACAAAATAACTAAATAAGTATCATAAAGTGGGGACCATTGTGTTATGACATTGCAGAACAAGTGTACGTCTGGAATAGGAAATTCAAAACCTACTTATTATATGTGTCCACATTTTGTTCTCCTTTAGTCTGGCCAGAGTATGCGGATTTTGGTTCACTGACAGTGTTATTTTTGGGATCTTTTATTACTGGTCATCACAATAAGAATGCATGAATTATTTACCATTTTGAGATACAATAGGAGATGTGCTTAGGGTCTGAGATCTGTCCAATCCTCTGGGATTTAGTCGGATGATCTCATTAGATTGAGAGTCACTGCAGTAAGTCTAGAAATGTGCAGATGCTAAACATAATGCAGAATTTTAATTATTGTTTGCAGTTAATTAAAATGCTATTTTTGTTTGTTTTGCCTCCCTCCGGCATCTTCAAGTCCTAATTAGTTCTTAACTGTGGGTGGTGGGATTAGGATTGGCAGCAACACACACCTCAAACAGCCCACCAGCACCTATGGCTGTACGTGCAGCAGTACTGCAGAAGCAAAGATCGCATTCTTGAGAAGTTAGATAAAGGTCGCTATTGTTCTTGCCGCCAAGATTATTTTTATCACATTGTCAACATATTTGTTAATGTACAAACATGCAGGTGAGATACAGAACACGTGAAACTCGTGAAAGGTGACGACTTTGTATACATGCGAAATTAGAGCACTGGAGATGTATAACAAAATGCTGAAAGGGAGCGAGTGTTCGCATGACAGATTAAGGAATTGGCTGGCGCTGTTCCTTACGGTGAACTGCTGGGTGACATTTGTGACAGTGATAAAGAAAATCTGTGAGCAAATATCATTAATTGATGTGGTTCGAGGAGTGGCTCTCTGGCACGTTTCTATAGAGGTGGTATTTCAGGTGCATAACCAGATCGCGATTGAGGGGTTTGGTTTGGATTTTTTCTTTCTATAATGTTGCAGTTGTTTCAGAGTACAATGAGGGTTGGTTTTTTTTGGCTTAGAAGTGCTGCTGTAATTGGTTTCTAGAGCTTTCTTGATTTGACCTAATTGGACATTTTGAAAGGTTGCCAAAGTACGGGGTGGCATTTTGCCAGTTTTCAGTCAATGATTAATAAAGCTCATTTGGAGGATCAATTAGAGTTCCAAAATGAAGATTTTGAACTGGAATTGTTATAAAACCAATGAATGCTATTTTATCAATGGGCATTTTCAATGTTGAATGATGAAACACGGCACTGTAATGAACAGTAAATAAACATTTTTTCTAGAGAAGCTCATCCCTTCAGACGATTATCATGTTGTATCGGGAATTCTATAGTCAGGGTGGAGAAGCACTTTCATTCTGTTTCGTAATAACATTTTGGGCAAAATTCAAGTTGTTGTTTTTAAAAAATCTTTATAGACCATTAAAAAGTGGTTTCAACAGGTAAGATTTCTTCAAAGATTTATTTCCTCTTCACGGTGCTAAAAGTGTAAGTGCCAGCTTTCTAAAAAGTCTTCAGAAAGAACAAGTAACTCCTCTTGGTGTGTCTGAAGACCTAGTGAATTGAAAGAAATGAAGTGATATGTTTGGAGGGAGGAAAAGCAGGCAGTGTATGCCATCAGCAGTTTCTAACCATCCCCAGCTCCTCCCCAAGTTCTTCTTTTTAAAAAGATAATTTAAAAACAGCGTGCAAGTTGTTCAGCCTGTCTCTGTGCATTTCTCATTTGCTTATTGCCCTGGTACATGAATATAGATTTGGCGGAGGGTTTTTTCTATAGGCAGAGGGGTGTCTAGAGTGGATAAGTTAATGAGCAGGAGGTTCCTGCATGTTGGAATTAGCCAGTTATCTCTCTCATCCATTGCTTGTTTGTTCATGTTTTGCTCATTCAGATGTATCCTAAAGAAACGAGATACCCAGCTATTACGGTAGCGCCAGTTTCTAATTTGTTCCAGGAGTTCATAGCCGTGGGTCTGAGTGCACCAGGTAGGATCTGTAGGTGTTTCCATAATACTTGTCATTGCATTCAGGTCATAATTAGCTTTTTAATTTTCATGTTACTGGGTTTTGGCTGACCAGGTAACTATAAAAAAGCATAGCGCTGCCGAGTGCTATGCTATGACTTGCTATACTTACTCTTTAGAAGTCAAGCAAAAGCTTTTACTAAAGTACTTCCCTCTGCAAAGATTTCTGCACGCTGGGTAACACTGCCACTCCGCTGCAGCATGTTTATACTGGGTAAGGTCACTTGAAAAGCCAGAGTTTTGACTAAACTTGGCAGGTCCTAGAGAGACATTTTTCAAGCTGGCCTCCAAAGCCATCCTCTGGGATTCCTGGCAGATCAGGTTTTCTAGGGGAAGGAACTGCTTCTTTTATTCAGACACTATTAGCATATGTATCACAACACGAAGCCCATAATCACACTCAGAAGACGCTTTCCTCTTGTATGTCAGGCAAATCGTGTTTAAATTGGCATTTACTGAAATATGACTGTTGGAACTGTACCAGCGCGACTTATTACGCTGAGCAGGTATATATACTACACCACATGCTACACTTGGAGCAAATAATGGCAACAGCCATTCTAAAATAATAGAATTATAGTGCTATACAATTATAGCATTTCAGCTAACACCATGGCAATATTTCTCTTCCATACCTGTGAAGAGAACTTATGAACCAAAATACTTCAATGAGAACTCTGTGCATGTCTCTGAATTATTCCAGAAATCCAACTATGATTGGATTCAGGATGAAGATGGTAGTGATCTCATTCACTCCATGTTTTTAGGCCTTTAGCAAAATACTGCTAAAGCAGGAGATGGAGAATGATTGGAAACACGATAGTGCATTATTTTACATGTTTTCACTTACTGAAATGAGTAGATGTCCTCACCTTATCCAGAGAAGAGATACCAGGCTTCTACGTTCTGTTCTGAGCTTAGTAGAAAGGTGGAATCTCAATTCGTAGTGCTTGTTATTTTCACTTAGAGGTGGAGGTTGTTTCCCGGCATCTCTGTGCTTCTTGCTGTGTTTTCCATAGTAATGCTCACTTATGAAGAACAAGTTGATTTAGAATACGACGAGCTGCACGTTCCCTCAATTAATACACCCACCCACCTGGTGGTTGAGCTCCATATGGTCTTAGATTAGGAATGAGAGAACTTGCAAAGCTCTTGCTTCTGTCAGGCCTCCAAAATCAAACCTCTCCCCAGCGGGTTTTAGCTTTCCCTCTGAGTAACCCAGTTATAATTATTCCAACTGCAGGAGCCTTTCCAAGCCCTAATCTTTTAACTGAAACCGCAGTGGTTTGGGACAAGGGATCTGGTTTCAATAGGACTTCTAGCCATCTTCCCACTCTACCTTCTGTCAGAGCTGCATTCACTTTTGCTTTGATTCGTCTTGAAAGAGATGTCCCTCATCCACCACTGAAAGGGAACTCTGTGCAAAGCCTTTGGTGGTGTCCCACCCTCTCAAACCAGACACTTTCGTGCAGGTCAGCTAAAAACCATTTCTTCTTGCCTGATGGGCTGTCCTTACTGGTGTGCCCATCTCACCCTTTGTCCAGTCCATTTAGTACGAAGGAAAAACTACAGCTCTGAGCTAATGAAGCCTGTCACTTGTCATCTAGTTTTGCCATTAGTATTAATTGATTAATGTGGAGTTGCTTCTGCTGTGTATTTTTGTGACATTCAAACTAGGCCCACTATAATTTTTATGAGATTTGGAGCCACGATTTGGATCATAAAAATTTTCATCACGGGTGGCAGCATAATATGACAAGAATGGCCTCGATCATCTCTTTGGAGCACAAGAAGTTTGAACTACCGGTTTTATTTACTCCAGTAGCCCTTCTAGCCTGGTTGCCTTTGACTGACTCTGACGAGTAGAGGATGCTTGCAGAAAGGCTGGAAGAAATAGGACAAGTGTAGGATTTCCTAACTTCTGGCAGTTGGAGGTTATGGGAATTTCCTGAGCCAGAGCATTTCACTGGATTGCATCATCATGTTTACTAGCCATTCATAGACTTACCGACTATTAATTGTCTGATCCGTTTTGAACTTTCTTGAACCTCCACATCATCCTTTGATGACAGTCCAAATAGCCTTTTTTAGTAAAACAGCTTTTGCAATAAAAAGGCGAATATGCACAAATTCCTACTTGGTCTAGAAGCCTGCTTCAGTGGAGGAAGGCTAAGGCTGCTTTCTCCAGTACTTTGTTGTTGCAATTTAGAAACACAGATCTTAAAAGTAATTTTTGGTGATAACCTAATCTTGCTGGTTTTCTTTCAGTTCAGATTTTTTTTTCCCCTTGTTCATTTGGTTTTGTGGACGGAGCACTAATGTCCTGTGCCATGTGCATCCCTGCGTAACTTGAAAAAAATTCCCTGCTGTGGTTTTGCATGGAAGATCAAAAATGGATATGAACTGTGCATTGGAGGTTAGATTGTGCCTCTGGGTTTGTTTCTTTCTCTATTGTTTTCCTTCTTGTTATTTATTTTTCTTTCCTGGTTCTCTCGATTTTCATTCATTTCTCCTCTCTTCTCACACATCCGCTGTGGTTCCCCTCGAATTCTGATGGCAGGATGGAATTGGATCTCTGTGCAAAAACACAGTATTATTACGTTAGGTTATTTTTACGTTCCCCAGAAATCTTGAAACAGACATATATTACACTGTATGGTAAAATGCAAATCGAAGAGGAAGAGAATTAAAGTTGAACAGTATATAATATTAGTGGTTTAGTATCAATTTATTGCAAGAAATTGATGTTTGCCGCAGACAAAGACTAGAGGATGTTGGCCAAATGCCTTCAGTTACCAGCAAAATGTCTTGAAGTCTTTCATGGCATTTAGAAACGATTGGCCTCATCTATCATTAATGAGAAATGGAAATTAATCTAAAGTCATTGTATTCACCTACTGCCTGGTAGTTTTGTTGTGTGTATAAGTACTGGTTATCCGTGGCTTAAAGCGGGACCCACGCAGGATGCTTTCCTGCTGTGCTGGCTCACTACTGGTAGTCTAAAAAATGAAAAGGGACATGTATGCTTCCTGATTTCCACATTCCTTGTAAGGTTTTTAAAACAAAATGGTTTGGATTCTCTTTGTCTGCCATTTCTCATTAATAATTGGAAGACTCCAGAGTGATCTTGAACAACTGACACTTTGTGCTGCTTTAGTTTTAGTCTTCAATAGCCATTTTCCCAGGCACTGTACGTGCTATTTCAGAGGACTGAGGAAGTAAGAGGCCTGAGAAATTACAAATAATGAGAAAACCCGCATGTTTCATAAAAACTTCCTTCAGAAAGTGATTAGGGGCTCCTCTGTCCACCAGATGATGTGTGCTAGGTGGTCAAGTGATTCAGCTGCTTCCTTAGCTCGTGTTTCATTGCCTGTGCTCTCTGCCTGCTTGTGTATAAACAAATTAGTAACGCCCCTCCTCAAAAAAGAACAAATGAGGTGTGTAATACTTCTGAGAAAAACACAGTGTCATTTGTATATGAACTGATTTGCCAAGCAACCATTCTAAAATCAAAAGATCCACAGGGAAAAACAATCAAAAGAACCAGTAACAAATGAGATCTGCCAGTTGATGGCAGACGCAAGATGTTCGTTACAATTAGAAAGCACAGCTGAACTAAAGTTCTCCCCTACCCACCCATCCCGAAGTCTGAAAGCCAGACAATAAATACTGAGGAGGACAAGTAAATTGAGAGCAATAAGGGATAAAAAGCTGAGGTACCAAGTTATGTCTTTGTGTTAAAATGCGAAAGAAAAAAATAGAGTTTCATTGACAAGAGCCTTATCCTGTGAAAGATGTACAGATTCTATTCCAGCTCATCTCAGAGCGGGATTACATCTGATGCACCCCTGGTCATTTGATGAGGTCAGTGTTAGGTTGCTTTTTAATTGAAGGAAGTTTCTGACTCCTGTATTTGTGAACAAAGTCACGGCCCGGGGGTAACTGATGCGGTGGGAGCTTATGCCTGTAGGCGACCTGAACTTCGGTTCCCAGGGAGGAGGAAAACATTGTCATTACTTTCCTGGCTGTACAAGTTATATGCTCCTTTCCTCTGCTCCTCTCTCCCCCCCTCCTTAGTGCCTGCTCCAGGTCAGGCAGTGCAGATAGTGCAGGGTTTCAGAGGCTCTTCTACACGCCCTGCAGTTGTACTGAACCCCTGTCTCGTGGTCCCTGGGTAAGAAAAGCATTCATGTGAATGCACGGTAGACACAGCACATCCCTGGTAGCAACAAGGCAAGCACAGATTCCCTCAAACTCCTGAAGGGAACAAGAGGACCTCTCTTTCGGCCAGGAGGGACTGGCATTTCAGGCACCGGCAGGGGCTGTGGATAGTGAAAAAGTCCCAGAGGGCTTAGGGTCCTGGATTGCCTAAATCTGGGGCCCTCTGCTCCACTGGTCTCCACACCACACACTAGACCTGGGCAGCTGTATTGTCCAGCCTCTTGACTTGTTACCAAAATGCCCAGAGAAGTTGTGGAAGCTCCATCCCTGGAGGTGTTCAAGGCCAGGCTGGATGGGGCTTTGAGCAACCTGGTCTAGTGGGAGGTGTCCCACTATGATTGTATCATAGTGGGATCCCATATCAAATCCCATTCNATGATCTTCAAGGTCCCTTCCAACCTAGATCATTTTATGATTCTATGAAACTGCTGTGGAGTTCCCTCCCATTCCTTCCCCGCTTCTGTCCTTCTGCACATGGGGGACTCACAGTCCATGTGGAGTATCATCTTCTGGCCAAGCAGGTGGAAGGGGGACTGTGTTCGCATGAGGACCTGGGAGCATCTGACCTCCTGTTAAAATGCAAAGCAGGTGGCTAGAGGAGCACTTTGAGATGCTCTGATGTATCTTCTCTGAACAATGCATTGTCTGTTGCAGGGAGCCAGCATCAAAACATACTACTCGTGACCACAAATATTTGCCGTTGCCATCAGTGAATGGCATGAGGGATCAGTTTCCTACAGCGAGGATGATGACACATTTTAAGGCTCCCGTTCTCACCATCACATGACTTTGTGTCCCCGCATTTTAGTCATTTCAGAGCAGTGCATCACCACCCCACGGGCTCATGCTGTGCTCTGTGTTTAGCAGCACATATTTATGACATGGGGAGTGAAGAATGAAGTTTAACTCATGTCCTTAACTAACCCGTAAGTGAGGGATTAACTGCCTACTGCATTCTTTTACTAAGTATTAATCACTTAACATTATTTTCATTTTTTTTTTGAAAAGTCTTTTGCTTCCTTAGTGTATTGGTACCCAACTTGGTTTGAAACCACGGCCTTTGAGGGGCTGCCGATGCGTTAGTCCCGCCACTGCTGTCGTCGGCCTGACAAGGGACCTGTTGTGTTACTTCTGGGTGAAGGAAAAACTACGCGCCGATGGGCTACAGCTCAGTTATCAAGGTTCGCTCTTGCTTCACAAACCTGTCTTCCTGGCTGTGGTAGAGTTAAAAAAAATAATTACAAGTTTTTCAAAGGATCACCCACATACACATGGTATGAGAGCTCTTTTCTTTGTTGGTTTCATTTTATTTGTACATGACTCACTCTTGGCAAAATGAGTGAGCCTCATGAGCCTGTAAAAATTCTGTTTGGATTAAATGATTTGCATTAAATGATTTATAACTGCAAGAAGGGTTTAATATTCCTGTAATTCCTTAAGGAAAAACAAACCAATCTTATTCTTTTCAAGTAGCTATTGCTTTCACGCCTGTTACTTCAGACGCCATCTTACTCGCTCAAGCTGATAGCTGTTAATGAGACTCTGGGTACTTCTCCTTCCTTGCTTTCCCCGCCTCATGAATTAGAGATGGGTGGTAGGGATGCGCTGGCATCCTTCTCCTAGTGCATCCTTCCAAGCGGGACGGAAGGCCAGGGAACCTACAGCCTCCCAAAAACCGCCTGCCTTGCCGTGAGCAAGAAGCACCATTTCTGCTGGGCTGAGGCACCGCAATCGAGACTCAATTCCCCCGCAGTTTCGTAGCCGGCCTTCGCCTTCCCGACGGGAGGGAGCGGGTGTGCTGCTTACAGCCCCAAACTCATCATCCGTGTTGACCCGTCCATGGGTCGCCCATCTTGTAAGGTGGCTGGGCTGGGTCCCCAAACCCAGGGATGCTGGGGGGGGGAAGGGGAGACCCCCCACTGGGCATCCCTGCAGAGAAGGCACCTCTATCCGCCGGTCCTCCTCTCTCCACGCCTCTGCCCGCGGCGATTAACGCGCGGCCGTGGATCGCCCTCTGGGCGATCCACGGCCGCGCGTTAA
>VUYV01000281.1:719915-893572 GCA_008711295.1 Anarhynchus alexandrinus | reverse complement strand
GGGGCAGGGGGTACCGGCGCCGCAGGTTGGGCTCCCCGGGGGCACGCCGCGATGCTTCCCGCCCCCCCCCATCATGTCGTGGTCGTCCCCCCCGTCCCGCTGGGGCTGCGGGGGAGGGGGGGGTCACGCCGAGCTCCCCGGCCGCTCGCTATATTTAGCCGTCAAGCGGCGGGGGAGAGCGGCGGTAGCGGCGCGCAAACGCGGTCGGGGCGAGAGATCCGTCGGGGCGACGGCCGCCCGCCCGCCCGCAGCAGCCCGGGATGGGGGGGAGGAAAGGGTGAGGGGGCGACCGGTCGCCCGGCCCCGGCGGGGGAGGGCAGGGAGCGGAGCGGAGCGGCGGCGGCCGCCGGTATTCATCACCGCGGGGGTCGGCGGAGGTGTGTTGGGGGGGGGGAGAAGGAGGCGGTGTGCGTGTCTGCCGGCGTTCCCTTATTTATTTACGTTTGCAGCATAGGTGGTATTTCCCCGTTAAGAGTTTATCCATTGAAGTTTTATTTGACTCTCTGAAGGGAACAGCAGCAGCAGCAAACAACAACAGCAGAGATCCGCGAAGTTAAAAAAGCCAAACGCGTTAATTGTTAACTAAATATAGAAGAGGAAGGCTTGAGAGCCGCTGTGGGTGGATGGAATGGATGGATGAGGCAGAGTGTGAGTGGGGGAAAAAAAAAAAAAGGCAAAGGGGGGAATTGTCAGCCCCGAGAAGCCGTTTGCCGGCACACACCATCGCACCTGCGCCGGTGCGCGGCAGCGGCCCCAGAGGTCCGTGGTCCCCAGAATCCCTGTTTGCGCTCCTGGGATCCAGGCGGTGGAAGCAGAAACGCAGGTTCAAAAAGCTGTCATAAACGCCAGCTCTCACTCAGGAGGGCCAAGGAGAGGCTTTCCCCCCCCCCCCTTCCTACCATATATGCTTTTATTATTTTGACTTAACGCAAAATTCAGGCGTTCGAACTGAGCCATCTGCTAGTTATAGTAGTATATTTAGCTTTTATTTACAAAACTTAGCCTGTCATAAATACATGTTTGCATAATTGATAGACTGTGGGTCTTTTTATAAAACGATTTGTTTTCCTTTTACAGTTCAGTACTACTTGTGTGTTGAGACAATTTACTAGATTTTCTGTTCCTGTTTTCCCAGCTCCAACTTCTGAATAAACATTTGAGGGAAAAATAAAAAAAAAAAAAAAAAGCCAGGGTTTGCTCTTTATAAGAAATTTCTGTAGTAACAAGGTAATTTTCAGGAGACTTTATCATAATCAATGCAGCTGCATTAGTTAGCAGTATTGCCTTACAGTGAGAGGCTTGAGTTCTCTCCTTTACTTTGGACTGTAAATAATATAACTATTTAAATGTATAGCCTTTTTTTTTTTTAAAGTGAAGAAGGCACTGGAAGGTACAGCCCTTCATTTTCTCATAGAACAGCTGTTTAAGGCACAATAACAACAAAAGTTTTGTGAAACTGGATATGCCTGCTTCCTTCCTCGCAAGACTTATTTTTTTTTTCCCTTTTCTACTAACTGGCTCAAAATCACCCTTCATATTAGTGCCGGGACCCTTAAATTAGTCTCAGCCTCCCTTCAGTTTATTTGAATTGGTGACCTTTGGATGAGCTGGTGTGTTCCATTGTTACTTGCTAATGATGGAATAATCTAGTCCTGACGTACCAGTTGTGAAACTGAGGGCGCTGCTGCCGGATGGTCCCGAGGAAATTTAAACGTCCTATGGCTCCGTGTTGGAAGAGGGAGGATTTAGCTGTGGTTTGCAATGGCTTTTAACTGTGCGGGCTCTGATGTTCAGAGCTGAGAGGGCTCAAACCGAAGTCTGTTAGAGTCGATGGAAAACTTCCCATTGATTTTTAGTGGTTTTGGATCAAGTCTTGTATGAGCTAGTGTCGAGCACATCATGGCTACTCCAAATTGTTCAGTGCTTTTGAAATTCTTTGCATATCCAAGTCATTATGTAAAGTCAAGTTTATTGTGCTGTCTCCTTCTCCTGTGTGGGAATGTTCTTGGGCTGAGTAGAAACTGGCGGTGGTGCTTTTGTTCACTCTTTTATATGCTACAGCATTAATTTTATTATCTGAGCATTTCCTGTTATGTGTGGGCAACGTGTATGCTTTTTCCAAATTCTGGCCAAAATGGGGGGATTTTGGAAAAAGTGAATCTGCTTTCGCTGAAGGCTGCTTACCCTGCAGACAGCTTTCTTCAGGTATTTTTCAAAGAGTTTACGGTAGTGGGACATCTGAAGTCATGCTTTCTCTGATGTGCATATTGTACTTCCCTTGTTCGGTGTGTGGGTGTTTGCTCCCTTTTTTTTTTTTTTTTGAAGGTGAAAGGGAGAAAGTTGTTAGTGATAACAGATCCTGGTATTCCATAAAGAAGCTCGTAGAAAACACATACCTGTGGTAGGCATATATCCTCTCCTGGCTTCCCTGTTGTTGATGATGAGAAGGATTTTTCCTCTTGGCTATATGTAAAAACCCAGCCAAGAGAAAAGCAGGGAGGAGAAGGATTACTAAACTTAAATCATGAAAGTTTGTCAGAGTTTATTGTCTAGCGTAGCCTGTCTTGAAATTTGATTCTACTTGGATGGGAATCAAGAGATGAAACCTCAAAAAAGCCACCTGATTTGAGGCAGGACATCCTCCAGCAAGAATCTCATTTGCTACCGGAAGGGTGAGACCAGGAATTTTGGCTCCTTGGAAAAGGAAATTCTGGAGCTCGTTATCTCTTCTCCATCATATTCTGGTTTACTGATTTGGGCTTTGCTTATTACTAAAAGTTGAAGAAGGCAAAAGAGGCATGCATGTGAAAGAAGCTTAGGTAAATAGCCTGCGATGAGGGAAGCCATGAGAAGGAAGGTAGCACAATTTCTGGGTTCCCTCGTGTCTTGGATTTCTTTCTAGGACTTGGGAAGTGCTAATTCTTCCAGCCAAACCAATTTGCTCTTTAGTGGGAGATGACTGTCATGGCAGAAGGCAGAGTTGTGCTGCAGGATAGAAGAGTAGCCATGAAGAGCTGCCTATTTCTTCTCTCTTGTCCTTTTGCGTGGTGGATTTCCAAAGCAGGTGAGAATCTGGCATCTGGAGGAAGGGAGGAGATACTGCTGGGGCACTGTCCACCTGCCCGCCTGGATCGAGGCAGCTCATCCATCCGTTGGTTTCTAGAGAGTATCACCGGGATCTAGATTTATGAATTTTCTGTATCAGACAGGGTCTTGATCAGGAAAGATTTTCTTAGTATTTCCACAGTTTGTCTTTGTTCCTTCCTTTCCAAACGTTGGAAATGGTTACGTATACAGTCCCAGAACCTCTCCTGCATGGCCCTGGTCAAACAAACAAACAAATAAATAAATAAATACATGCCGTTCAGTAGTTCCTCAGGCTTAGGACAGCAGAATTCTGCGAAGTCATGAAGGCACCCTCCTTCTTGTGTCTCCTTTACCAAAGTAAGGCCTCCGAGTGGTTGAGGAGGTCTATGCTGGCAAATGCGCTATAGGTATGTTAGTCCGGGGGTCTGCTTGGGTTGGTTTATCCCATCAAAGAAGTTAGTAGAATAATCGATGTGGCCATTAGTGTGGCGGTACCACTCTCACACTTTTTGAACTTGTTATTGTGCAGCAGAGCAATACTCTGTCTTCTCAGGGATGAGCTAGGATTTTACATGTTTTACAGGGATAACTAAACAAGTAATGCATGTATTACAAGAACCTTTGTTATGAAAATCAAGAGCAGACTATAAATAAACTTAATTTCTGGGTAAAGATTAAAGAATTGTATTTCTCCAATTCTCTGTTATTTCATCGGTTGTATGTGGTCCAAAAGGGCATTTTGAATAAAGTAATTGAATCTTGCATAAGTTGTTTCTCGCATTTAATTCACAACACGTGAATGAGATCATTTCCATTACTCACCACCACTACTTTAAGCATGGTTATGGTAGGGGGACACTGCAAGGAAAAAGATCGGTTGATTAAGTTGGTTCTGTTGTTAACCTTTTCAGTTTACGGCCACGCTGCCAAAGTGCATGTAGCAGCCTGTAACTAGACGGGATGAAATTGTAAGCAAATAAAATGCCTTTTTTAAATAAGAAAATTAAGTTGTGTGTTCAATTCTGAATGCTTTTGATCATAAAAAGTCTCGTTTTACTCTGAGCTATTTTAGCTTATTAGAAATTAAATGTCCTGTGAAACTTAAACCAATAAATTAGTCAAAGAATAAAGGAGTAAACTGCAGTTTAAAAAAAAAAAATCACTGTATATCCTCAAGTGTCTTAAATGTACAGAATTGTAATAATTTTTACTGATGGGCTAAAACGGTAAATACTCTTATGTTATAATTAGATTATACGCATGAAAGCAATGTGATCATTCTAGATTACAGAACTGTTCTGTGTCCTCTGGTGAACCTAACCCAATAAATTAGGGTTCTGTTTTCCATTGGAAGAAGTAAAAGGACTGATTATCAAGCTGCCTGATAGGAAGGTAGAAAACAGGGCAAGAAGAGCAATGTCTCTTCAAGTGATTTTAAAGTCAAAATGTAAGTCTTTCCTTTGCTGGGTGAGGAAGGAGTGAAGTTCGTACATGTAGAACCAAATTACTTATATGTATGCATACACAATGCATACTTTTCTGTCTTGGACAGAAGATCATTCTGCTCACCTGCTAACTATTTTTGCCTATCCTAACACTGATGTTTGAATGCCTTCTGGATTACTTCATTGGAGTTGGTAGGAATGAACTGTAAGCCACAGGTACAGCAACAGCGTTGCTTGACTGTAAGATGGGCTCTGGGGGAGCTCCCGTCTAGGAAAATAGAGGAGCTCTTTGAAGAAGATTAGAACTACTTTTCAACTACATGAGTAGTTGAATCACTGGACAATTGCTCAGTAACTGATACTATAGTGTCATGCATGTGGATCAACTATTTTAAAAATATTAATGAAAAAACTATACTTCTGTGGGTAAGAACAGCTGCTGTCATCACCATTGCAAGTTGGCTTCCTTGAGTCATGTGTGATGTTTGCTCTCGTTTGCTCTACATCTTTGCAACGTTCTTGAACTCTGGGTCTTTTCCTTTCTCTTGCTTCATGGATTTGCAGAGCTTCACATCTTTCTTCCACTGCCTTGGTCTTGCACCTTGTCCTCCCTTACTACGCTGTTAACTCCACACCTCCCACCTGTGACTGCGCTACTTCCCTCGACTTATCTACGCCAGCTTCTTGCCATGGCCTCCAGCCAAGCTGTGCTTCAGCAGGTATGGAGCACTGCTGCTGCTACTGCTTCTTGGTTTCCTACCTGTAGAAAGAATGAGCACTAACAAATTGAAGATGTATCTTCTTTAGCATTGTTTTTTCCTCTGGTCTTTAGCACAATGTTATCATTCTTGGTCCATTTGCCGACCTTTTTGCAAATCTTGACAGGTAGGATTGCCTTCATGTGACATGGTACCATCTGTTTTCTAGCTTTACATTAAAATAATTTTATTTCCGTGATTTATTAACTTATCCCTGGCTCTTTATTTTTTTAGTATTTCAAACAACTTTTTAAAAAATGGAGTGTGTTTGTGTGCAAGGTGCTTCAAAGTGTAATTAGGAGCTGAAGCATTTCTTCACAAGGCTTAGCATTACTTTGTTCATGGCTTCAGGAAATGGAAGGGTTTATCCTGAGCCTTTTTTTTTTTTTTAAGTGAGGTGTCTTACTTTCCATACTGCATTTATTCTCCTAAAAAAAGATAAGGTGAAACACATTATCCAGTTAGATAAACAGGCAAAGATTCTGTACAGAGTTGTATCTGTGTAAATCCAGAATATACGTGCCCATGCACATAAGCACTAAAAGAGTATTAGCCTATAAAATATTTTTGACAAATTTAATTTTTAAAGCAAAATAATTACTTCCATTAAATATTAAAGTATAATTTTATTTCTACAAATATAGAGACAATTATATCTGGAACATGGAGTACTTCCTATGCAGTGCTGAACTGCATGTAATGTATGCTGTGCCCGTGTCACTGATGTGACTTACTGAAGTCATTTGGTTTATTGAAGTGCTTTAGGTGACCAGAATAAAACAGCTTAGTTGGGCCAGAGGACTTGGATCAACTGTTCAGCTGCATAAGTTCCTGATTTTTAAGGTTATAACATCAAGCACTAAGGAAAAGAAATACCAGAATTAAGGTTGATTATGCAGCCTTAATTCAGGTGTCTTCGAGTATATGCAGATAAACTAAGGTTTAGAGTCCACGGATTTGCTGTAGGGTACTTGGGAGGGGGACAGCTAGGCTAAGGGGCTTCCCTTCCTCTGCTGCTTCCATCTTCTTCTCTGCCTTACTTTCTCTTTAGGGCAGATTGCCCACTTCTTACGTGGACCTACAGGTCTTTGCCTTCAGCCCTCCTTTTGCAGCACAGCTCCGAGTGCCGTCAGTGTTCACCGTTTATGGTCAAACCTGCTTATGATTGAACCTGTCAGCTGTGGTTGTGGAGTGTTTCAGCGTTTCCCCCCACCTGTCTAATACTAAATCCTTCATTATCGAGCCCTTACTTTGCCTTCTTCATGAGAGACAGAAGGGGTTAGTGCCCAGCGGCCAGGCTTTGAGAGCGCTCTTGTTGCCTTCTGTTGGTGAGGAACTTCCGTAGCTCCAAACCAGAGGACGTGGAGTGGACTGAGCCTTGCCAGCCCGTCCAGCTCATGGTTCTGGTCTGATGACTGGAGGAGGAGGAACAAGAAGGCTTTCCCTAAGCTGCCCCAGACCAAGGGTTGGCGTGCTGGGTGGCTGCTCTCCCATGGCCTCTCCTCCTTTGTCCCAGTCCTCAGTTTGCCGGACTGCAGTCGGAGGGGCATGGGGCAGGTGCTGTGGCCAGCTGGCTGGCAAGGGGCTGAACTTCTGCAGGCTCACTGGACTCTCCTGGGGGGGAGAGGGCAGACCTGGCCACACTTGTTTCTGCAGCCAGGACCATACCTCTCATCTTTGGGCTCTGCACTGGCTTCTTTAGAGTGCCTGTTACCTGGCACGGAGCTATGTATATGGAGAAAGCTGCGTATGTATAGCGTGCTTCCATCTGTTTTCAGATGTCTTCAGATCTTCTGAAATATCTGATAGCTGGTAGATTCAAGAATCTGAATGAAACAAGGGTTTTTTTTTTCCAAATACTAGAAAAATTTTTGTGGAGCACGAATAAACTCTGGTAAACCCCTCTCCCCCATTTTCCCTTTCTGTTTCACAGGGACAGCTGGGTTAATCCTTGTTATAAGGGCTTTGCTTGCCAAATTACAGGTTCTGTTCCAAGGAACAGCAGAACTCTGGTAGTTGAAAGAAAAGGAGTCTAAAATTTTGCATATAGGAAAAACCCCCAACATTTCCTTTGGCTACTTCTGCAGAAATAGCAAGACCATTTTGACTGATTGAACACCAGCACAGGTTGCCCAGAAAGGTTGTGGCATCTCCATCCTTGGAGATACTAAAAACTCAGGTGGACATGGTCCTGGGCAACCTGCTCCAGGTGACCCTGCTTGAGCAGGGGGGTGGACCAGATGGTTCCCAGAGCTGCTGTCTAGCCTCAGCCATTCTGTGACTGAAACTTTCTGAAAAAGTTCGTCTTGAGATGGGCAGCCTGGTATGAGGAACTGCAGTTCACTTGGTTAGAGATGAGCGAAGTAAAAAATAATTTAAGATCGATTGTTTAATTGGAAGTGTAGAGTGCACTTTAAAAATAAGCTGGTCTGCCAGGCATGGCCATTATAAATTCAGGGGAGTCAATAAAAATGTTACAAATTCATACCAAAGTAACAGACAGCAAATCTTACTGCTTTTGTCTACATAAACAACTTAAGTGGCTCTGTAACTTTAAAAAGTGCCCTAAACGTGTTTTCCATGCACACACTGAAGTTGTGAGCTTATTTAAAACTTAGAACCAGAATTTGTGCTCTTGCCTTTGCACATAAGGGGCCAATGCTCGGGATCATTGCCTTTGGTCCTATACAAGGAGTCACATGGGCATAAAAAGTAGCCAGGACTTGGCTGCTGTTTAGGAGTAATTTTCTGATTGTGCTTTGCCTATAGGAACATAAGTGTAAAACGCCAAATCTACATAAGCAAACTACTCTATGACCCCTTGCCCTCCCCTCGTCCTTGACCTTTGCTGCCCGGTTTGGCTCCCAGAACTTTTCCAGAGGCATCTTTCTTGGGTTATGTGTCTCTCCAGTGAGAAACCCAAGTTCTGAAAGGAGGAAAGTGGTGGAATTGTGACCACAAAACCTGAACCCACCTGAACCCAAGCAGACAATCTTCCTTCTCCCATTACTACAACACCTACTCATGAGGCAGCCCTGTGGGGACCAGTGTGGACATTGGCTGGGAGCCAGGGCATGTACCAGACTTCTCCTTACCTTTCCTTGTAGCTCGAGCTCATCCACAAGTGGCAGCTGAAAATTCATGCCCATAATATAAGTTCACATTGGTTTAAGCCGTGTTTTGCAACAACACTGCAGGCTGCCTTTTTTTCTAAAAGCTTTCGGTTTCCCAATATTTTTTACATGTTTTATTTCCTTGACGTCGGAGGACTAGCGGGAAGGCTTGTCAGCAATTTACCTTGGAGACAGAAGGCAAAGGGCATGTGGATTGCTGACAGGATACTGCTCGCTGTCCGGGCAAGCATGACGTGCAATGAGACGAAAAGCTTGGGCTCCCCTTTGTGATGTTGAACTCCAAGCCAAGTTAGAACTTGAGCTCAGTCTCTTCAAAACACGTCTGTGTAGATATAGCCGTAGTCCATTTTGATGATCGTGAGTCTGCAGCTGAATTAATTAATGGATGGTGCAAGAAAGATATTGAAAAGCAAACCCTTACCACTCATGAGTCCAGGTCTACAAGATCAAGTCTACAGTCTGATTTTTTTTTTTAATGTTTTTTTGCTAAGGGTTTTCTGATAGGTCATGCCTAATCTTGGCAGTATTTCTTTAGGTCTTGCTCCTTTAAATAGCTTTGGATGAGTGGAACATCCCGTACTTTTGCAACAATCTCCTGAAGTAGGTGAAAGCCATTTGTGAACATGGGCAGCTGAAAGAAACAAATGCATTTGTGTGCCCTGCACAGTTGTAAGCCAGTCTGTGTTTGGGAAAGGAGAGTGGTATAGTGTTACTGTGTTTGCTTTGGAAAGCAATCTAATCTAAAAGAGCTTGAAACGGTTTGCAAATTAGGATTGTGGAAACCTCAATATCATTTTTTTTCTTCTTTAAGAGAACAAGTATTTAAGCCCAGAAAGAGCAGTACGCAGGAAGAATTTGAGAGATTTGCCTGGGCAGATGTTGCAAGGCATGGGATAGTCTAGGACTAAGCTTTACCTGTTGCTGTGTGAAGGTTAAGAGCTGCAATCTCTGTTAGGAGATCCAAATTTCACAACACTCAGGTGATGGTGTAACAGGAAGAAGGGTGTGGGCAAAACTACGGAGCGACATATGAGTAATTCAAGACCTCACCTGTTTTCCCATCTGGAGAGCAAGTCTAAGTGGGGAAAGCAGATGGGCAGATCAGAAGTTAGAGTTTGCACGCTTACTTTTGCTGAGCTTATCTGTACTGAGGATGATCTTCGGGGATTCACGTTTGTTGCATGCTTTTTGTATTTTTGGCTGGATGTTTTTTAACTGAGTCAGGAAAAATGATGTCTGGTGTTACTCCTTTTATATACAATATCAGAACGGCAAATCTGAGCTATTAGGATATAGCCAGCAGATGCCAGCAGTCTTTGTGATACTTTACTGTTAATTTACTTAGGATGTGTTTTCTTCAATAATGTTCCTAGTAGTGAACGAGCTGCCTTTTTTTAACACTATCAAAGGGGTGGAATTACCGTCTCATTTCCATGTGAAAAAGTCTTGGTGAGTATCAAAGGCAGATTATGATGTTAAGTAGTGCCCAGAAGTGGTATGTCAGAAAAAAAAAAAAAAAGTTATGATCCCAACAGTGATTTTTGAACTTCAGTCAAAATTATGTATTTTTAATAAATATACATCTTCCTGCAGTATTTGAAATCAGGGGTTGGGACTCCAAAATGAAACTTAGTATAAGTACAGCTGAGATTGACTTCAGTGGTTATTACTGCCTGAGAAATGAGAAAGGCAAGAATAAAGGTAGGTGATACAAGCTTAATATTTTCCGAAGTTCAGCAATTTTGTGAGCAAAATGATCTGCTTACAGTGTGTTTTTCAGATAGAAATAATTTTATCTCCAGTACTAAATTTGGAATCAGTATACCCAGCCATCTGCATCTGTATATGCCAAGCCTAGTATCTTGATTCAGGGATTAAATTTGTACTGTGCTCTTGCTTGTTTTTCTTCAGACTTTTGCTGTATCACTTGGGGTTTTTTCTGATGTAATGTGGAATCTCATTGGTGAATTTTGTTATATTTCTTGCTTACTGATATCTTTATGAAAAACTTGGTGAAAGTTTGTGAAAACTCAGTATAAGAGTCCTTATACCTTTATATGTCAGTTAGCCAGTGGTATTAATAGTTAAAGCAATTAATGCTCTTCCCTTTTGAATCCAAGCTAATGTCTTCTAATATAACAAAACCTACAGAAAACTCTTTTGTTATCTCTGGATGTGCAGCATAGCACATATTTTTGTATCTTTTGAACATTTTGTAGATTAGTAGCTGAATTTCTGGTAGTAAATGCATTATATTTTTGAGTCAATAAATGTCATTTTCTGTCAACACTTATCTTCAAGTTATATTTCTGCTGAATTACTCGTTGTTAATTAAGAATAATTTTATCGCTTTGGTTAACATGAGAAATTGGGACATTATTAGGGTGTTGGCCTTGATGTTTCCATAACAGGTTAGCTGCTTTGATCTGGCTGTGTTGACAGTAAAATTGGGTCTTCTGCTTGGACGTGTGGGAGAAATACGTGTTTGGTTAGACCGTTATCAAATTGGAGGAAGTAACTAGAATTGGTAAAGCAAAGACAGGCACAGTAGTAATAAAAAAAAAAGAGAGGAAAACCTGAAGCAATACAGGGTCATGCAGAACACTGTCGCTTTGCTGATACAATTTATGGCTGTACGCAGAGGTCATGACGTCACTCTGCGGCCGTCCCAGCTCTTCTCAGCTTTGTACTGGTTTCCTATGGCTCCCATCAGCCCAGGCCTAGAACACTGCGTTCCCTTTTGAGTACCCCTCCTTATTTATTGTTTTTTTCCAGCCAGAAGAGATTAAACAGAAGAGAGTTCAGGGAGGAGTTAGAAAAATAATAGAGTAAAAGGAAAATGACATTAGCAAAGGCTGCAAGGTGTCTGCGTACATATATTGGCAATGTGTGTCTGAATTGTCTGAAAGCAGTTGTAAAGGGTAACTGTAAAAAGTGAAAGTGGCTTTTAATTGTAACAAAGGGCTCTTATTGGAAGGGATGGATGTAAGACTTCGCCTATGTGTGATGGTGTTATCCCCTGGAAAGCCATCGGTAGGAATCTAAGTTGTGTAAAGCACCAGCGGCTGTATAGTATGGAATGATACAGCTGTGGTAGGGTGAGGGATAGGCAGCTCCTGAAGTCCCCTCTTGCATGATTGTTTTTGATAGTTGTGACATGTTCTGGTTTTGAACACTAAATAATGCCTTTGACCTACTTTAGTATAGCAACACTGAGATTATGGGCCATTTACATCATGAAAAGAAAAAAGGAGAATACTCACATTGTAGTATTTCCTATTTTTAATGTAAACATTAATAAACATTCACAATAATATAAAGCAAAATACAGCAAAAATAGGATTCTATTATGTTGGCCTAGCGTAGGTGCATATAATTTTGTAAGCACCATGTGACATTTTAGATTTTATTTCATTTTCCCTTTAAGCTTCAGACTGGCAGTGAAAGTGCCCTTAAAGGGGTCTTTATTCTAGTTGAAGTGCTCCGATTGCACTCACCTTTTCTTCCTTTTCCTTTTCTTTATGGCAGTGTTTTAAGTTTTGAGGGTTGTCGGGGACGAAGTGCCATCTTTTCTATTATGATCATTGGCAGTTGAAGCTACTCGGTGCCTTTTCAGTGATCGTAACAATCATCAGTCAGCCAAAAAATGAGGAGTACCTCGTAGAATTGCAGGTTACGTGCACATGTGACCCTGATTCAGAAGGGTAAGTGTCTGTAATTTAAGAAACTTGTAGGACAGGTTGAGTGATCCATTCTGTGGTTGGCCATCTCGCTAGCTGTCTGGTTCTTCTCTAAAAAAAAAAAAGCTATTTAAAATGTTATGACAATTTTTTTGAAACTTGTGTTTTAAAATCACGTGATTGCAAAAAGCTGAACTGTGAATAACTATATGGAGGTTGTAAATTGGTCAAAGCACAGGAGATTACATTTCAAGACGAATATGCTAAGAGAAGTACACAGGGAAGAAAGGGGGGAAAGCACCGCTGTCTCCATGTCAGAACTACCAAGTCTGGTATATCTTCCCCTCGTTTCTTGGTACCCCAGTTGGGCAGCGCTCCCCAAAAGGTGGTGGCCATACCCAGCCTTAATGGAGGTGTCAGGGTAAAACTCCAGTGTTCTTCCCAACTTCCCAAAGAAATCTAACAACGTGACTATTTCATCCTCATGAAGTTTTCAAATATATCCTGGCTTCCTTAATTTCAGAATGTAGCCCGTCAAGTAAAGAGCATTAGTCCTAACATTTGGACAACATCCATTTCAACTTTCGATCTGAATCTTGTTCTAATAACAGTGCTGTTCACAAAGAAAGCAGGTCAGGTGCGTGTTTTTTCCTATTTTCGCATAATTCCTTGTTGTCCTTAAATTTGTTTATCTTTAAATATTTTATTTATCTTTTTTAGGGTTCAGGTTGTTCTGCTGTAGTCCTTACAAGCAAACATTTCAGAAGGTTATATGAAAAGGTGCAGATACAGTAGAGTATGATCGCGGTCTTTAGCTCTTGCTGTCACTCCACAGCCACCGCTCTCAGCTGCTGACACGTCACAAGGATCTATAACTTCCATTTAATTTTTCTTTTAAAACTGCTGATGAGCTTCGCAGGCGCCTGGGGGGCTGCGCGGAATGGCTGGGAGCAAACTGTGGTAGGCAAAGTCTTTACAGCAAATGGTGCTTTGAATGGACGTGGTTATAAGCGTATTTTTCATAATCTGCATTCTCCCTTCATATTCCTGAGATTAACTTTGGGAGCATAACGGTGAACTTGGAAACATATAACGTAGCGTTAGAAATAAGATGCATATGAAGGAGCAATAATGAAGGGGAGAGGATTTCACTGCAGTCAGTGATTGTCCGGAGATGAATTCCCCAACAGTAAATTCTCAAAGTGCTAGGACGCCGTCTGATAACATAGAGGAAAAATGAGCAATTTACCTGCATGTTGTAATTACAGTGTTAGATTTGTGGTACTGCTTGATTGCCAATGCGCAGCGTTTCAGTGCTCTGCATTGTTTGTACGGGTACTCCAGTAACCCGTCGAGAATGGCAAAATTACCAGGGCGTGTTTGTATCCTGTCATCCAAATTAAAAATCCCTCTTCCATTTGTTCCTGCGTATATTTGAGATTGTATTTACCTGTTTGTATGTCTGTAAATGGTGCTTTAAAGACATATGAAAAGAGATACAGTCTTTCCAAGATCTTCCAACACGTTTTTATCTAATTACGGCTATTTTCAGTAGCTTTTCTAATTTTTAACACTTTATTAGGAAAAAATGCACGTAAGTGATTCAGTTTTCAGTGCTGTCTGTTTACCCATGTTAGAAATTATTCTTTAACTCTGTGTGTTTGCTTTTTTAAGGGTATCATGACTCATTATTTACTCATGGGTAATCATCTTTAGTAAACAGTGCATCTTGTGAGAGCTAATACAGAGCTTCGTGTGTATCAGAGAGAGAGAGAGAGAGACCCTTCGATTCAGAAGCTCCTGCCAGCTGTCACCCCCACAGCTCATATCACCTCATAATATAGAGCTTAGTTACAAAATAACAAAAATAATGCTTGTGCTTAGAGAAACAGGAAAGCTTGCAAATAAGCCAGAACTCAATAACATGTATGACTTCAGGGCTGCAGCAAAATATACTCAGACATATACTACTACAGATTTCTATTTTGTATCTGATATCTTGCTGCTGTGTTTGGTTGGTATTTTGTACTTTTTCAATTAATAAAAGCAAAAAAATGGCACAGAATAAAATAACTTAATCCTGTCCTTTTTCTGTTAGGAGAAGAAAATACGCTTTGCCTCTATTGCCAGTTACTTTCCTTAAAACGATATTGGAGGTTTAGGTTTTGAATCATCCCCTGGCTGACTAAGTGTTGACTCTCTCGTTTTGTCTCCTATTTATAAAAGAAGTGAAAAGATTTAGCTCATGAATTTTTCATATAGACTCCCGACGCACTGTTTGGGGCCAAATGCTGTCCTCAGTTACGAGTCAGTGTCGCCAGTTACTGCCTGAGTCAACGGCAGCGCTGTGAATGTATTTTAGCGTAGTGCTGAGACTTAAATGTTTTGTTTCTATCGTGCATATGGGGGGAAGAATTAAGCAGATGATAGATAAACTGATTATAAAAATAGATAGGAAATAGAGGTTCATTTTCCAGTCCAACATGCTGCTGCCAGTACTGAAGCAAGAGTAAAACCATTACTCACTGCCCTGCGGGTGCTGCACCCTGCAATGAATGAGTACCATATTTTTAAATATCTAGTAACATCATGAAAAACTGAAGTTGAAGCAGAAGTTCAGATCTTAATTAGTGAAACTGCCTTTTCCTTCTGCCGTGCTGCCAGCCAGAAAATCTGATTATATTTTAAACTTTCCAAAATGGACTTTGCCTTCTTACTTCTTGGGATCTGTCTGTGAAACTAAGAGTGAGGGAAGGTGGAGTACTGGAGGCAGCTTTACGTGCCTTCATCGACTGCTTTCGGGTTGGTGACATCCCTCCGAAGTTTCACTTTCAGGGCAGCCCTTACCCCTCTATTCTTTCAGCCTCCCAAGATTTTCTGTACTTTGAAGTTACAAACCAAGTTAACCTTTGACCGAGAATTTCAAAATCACCTGATGGGAAGCCCTTCCCTTTCTGCTGCCTGATAAATGAAAAACTCTCCTCTGCTTATAGGACTCAAAACGCCTCTGTAGAAAAGACCTGAGGCTTTATTAATTCTGAATTGCAGTTTTTCGGGATAATTCTTTTTAGGAGGAGGCGTCCCTGTTAAGTGCTTGAAGCTCTTCCTTCCTTTTTGACCCGTAGAACAGAAAACTGGGCAAAAATAATTAGAGAGAAAAATGTTAGTAGCGCTACCGTGATGTGAGGACCTTACCCACAGCCGGGGGTCTGCAAGGTAAATACAGGATTGCTCTCAGCCTTACCAGGTTGAGATCTGTCTGAAATGAAAGAAAGCAAACCCAAAGAAAATGAAATGGAAATACAGTCTCCCCCCCCAACCCCGTGTTTTTTTGTGCTGTAATGAGGAAAAAAGTCCCCTTGCGCTGAGACAGCTTGAGGTTGTTTTGCTTCTCGTTGCTTGTCTGGTTCAGCGTCTATTTTCTGAAAAAAGGGCATAGCATGGGCCGTTACTGGTTTCGCAGTCCTCTCCAGCTGGTGGGCATGGGCCATCTCCTCAGCCCCCATATGCAGTCTCGATGGAAGACAGAGAATGTTTTTTGGTATCAGGGTAGATGGCATATTTCATATTTGAAATTCCGGTCACTGCACCCTGCATGAGCATCCTGAGGTTTCGGAATGATTTTGTTAGTGGTTTCATGGATTTCTGTCCTCCTCATGTAATGCTTCTCCAAACTGCCTTCTGATCCTGTGGTTGGGGACCTCACAGGAATGCTCGTGTGCTTTGCCCTGTCTCTGGGAGGGTTTTGTGCCAGGGGGGAGCCGGACATTGGTACCACCCCGGGCTGCAGGGTGAGCTAGCACGGTGGCCACCGCTGTCTTAGGTCCACCCCTGTGCCCCTGCCAGGAGGCTTCATCTGGAGGCGGTTTTCTATCAGACACACATGGTAGCATCAGCGGCATGGTTCGGCAAGTGGGCAGTGCTGCTTCTTCTTGGAGAAGGAGACTTCCAGGCTGCATCCCAGTCTGCAGAGCTGGTCGAGTGGTCGGTGTCTCTCTCGCACCCGTAGGTAGCCCGGCAAGCTCCGCAGCGCCGGCTGTGCGTGTGTGCTGCATGCTCGTGCCTCAGATGGGGAAAGTCAGAGATTTCTGCTCGTGATCCAGCTTTGAAAGCATCGGCGTAGGACAGTTCTAGTACCCTTTTTCAGGAGGCGGTATGTCCCTGGAAGGGACATTCTGTCTAAGGCGGGCAGCGTCGTTTGTTGTGGGGTACACAGTGCGGGAAGGCAGGCGTGACACCAGCTATCTGTCACTATCAGGATAATGGAAGATAGGTCTTTTAAGAGGAATCATAAACATGTTTGGCGTATATACACAATAAAGTGTCTCCTGTAAGATTCATTCTTCCAGTGTTGCCTAATCAATTTGGTGCGTTGTTTTTGAAGGTTTGATTTCTTCTGTGCTTTGCATCTCCTCCTGGTACTCAGATGTCTGGCTGATGAGGTCTCTTGATGCGATGTGCTGTATTTATAGCCCTTATGAACTTGTCTTGCAAAATCACTAGATTGTAATCACTCGCTTCTTTTGAGTACTGAATCCTAAATATGCAGACTTGTTGGCACTCAGAGAGCTTTATTTGTCTATCAAAATACATTAAAAACAAGTCAGTCTGTCAGAGCCGGCTATCTTGAAAGGGTTGGGATTAAGATATCGGCTGTACCCAGTGGCAGCGCTGCGGTGGATAACAGTAGATAGATGGACAGAAAGATTGGGGAAGAATTAACTATTAATTTAAGTATCTTGGAGTTATAAATTGATGTTTCACCAGAGCAGGTCTGTCATTATCTGTTTCGCTCTCTCCAGGGGCAGTTCCTGATCCCTCTAAGTCTGCTGCTGAATGCCATTTTGAAAATCTTTTCAAGGATAATTGCTGCCACAAAGGTAGATATTCTTACGTTCTGTGTGACGCCTGGGTTATAAAACCGGTGGTGTCTCTGACTACCCATTTCCTTGGTTTTTCACTTTTTCCTGACATTTAGAAAAAGAGGTGTTAGGGAATGACGCGGGTAAAATGGATTGACTGTCCTTGACTTTTTGAAATCCCAGCTTTTCTTTGTGGAATTTCCTGGGGTTTTTCTTTACTTTTAAAATTATTTTCTGTGGAGAGTTAAACTTTTCGGAGAGGTTGGTAGGCATAGAATATGAGCCGTGCTAACTAAACAAAGCACATTTCCTATTGAAGCCGGCGTGAATTGACATCTGCATGGCGACATAAACACAGAACGGAAGAAAACAGGAGTTTTCGAAAGAATCTCAAGAATCTGATAAGTCCCCCTTCTTTTGCTACTAAAATATCTTAAAAACGGAGAGAAAGCGGATAAGGCACTGTGTTGGAGATAGGCAATATACTGTACAAAAGCAAAAGTTTAGCTTTTGGCTTACATAATAGGGGGAAATGTCACTGCAGATTATACTAGTTGCGCTAAATGCTTTTCTATTAAAAGCAGTTGGGTTTTTCTCCTACTGCGCGTATAGAGCTGCTGTCTTCTGTGCCGCAGTGTTAAACCAACACAATTTCAGCTACGTTGAATTTTGTTTTTTATTTTTTTCTCCCCAAATTCTATGTCTGTCAGTCACTTTACAGAACTTGCTAGGAATTACAAATACAAAAGTTGTGTGGCAAGGAGGCGGGCTGCTGTCCCACCCGTCTCTGCTTTTCAATACCTTTTCATGTGAATGCAGGATTTGGTGCTGTAAAAATATGAAGCAATCGCATGTTAAACTCAGGGCGAAGCAGAACTTTAGAGTTTTGAAATGTCAGTTCTTCAAGCCTTGTGCGGGCAAACTGCTACTTATGATAGTCTTGCTGGGTAAATTCTTTTTTTTATTTTGATGCTTAGCGTTTGTATTCCGTGATAGAAATATGATATGTTTGGTTTAAACTCCTGGAGGCACAGTACTTGAAATGGGCTGATGTGGCATACATACCACCACGTTAACAAAGTAGACAAGCTTTTGTTACCGCTATTTTGATTTTTCTTCTAAAACAGGCAGTTTTTAATTTGTGAGAAATCTAAAATATGACTTTTTTTTTTTCCTCCATTTAAGAAAGAGGCTTGTTTTTGTGGTGGGCTGTTTTTTTTTTTTTAACTTCTCAGTTGAAAATCTTTGCGGTGGTATTTTGTTTTGTTTTAGGAAATAAACCAGCCAAACTGGGCTTCTCATTTTCTCCAAATTATGGTGCTACTCTGATAATAGTTAAGGAATTTATTTTTTGCTGGTTCTTGATACTAGATACAGGATCTTAAATTTTCAAAAGTGACTCATGATTTGGCATAAGGCCATTTTAGAGTGCATAACCTAAAACATCTGAAAGATGGTATTCAGTTCATACTGGGAACAAGGTTCCATTAAAGACATTTCAGTTTGTCAGTGAAATGCCCAGGCATCCAAAATCAGCACTTGTATGTGCAAATATAGCTTATTAGATTTCCTTTCAGGCTGTGATTGAAAGCTTTTCATAATTTGAAAAAAGTTAGAAGATTAAAAGCAAACAAATTTTTACGTCTGTCTCTAATTACATAATACAACGTGATGTGATGATATTATAATTTATGATATAATGTAATTTATTATAAAACAATTGCATTATTGCCTGTGTTCTTGCAAAGGGAAGGCAAGCAGGAGTAACTGACGGCTAGACAGTGTGTTAGATTTTGCTAATTTTTATGCCACGGTCAGGCAGATGGTGTAGTTGCATAGCTATAAGCTATTATGATCTTGGTTTCCTAAATTCTAGACAATTCTAGCTGGATAACAGGAGTCCCTATATTTTTCTCCTTACAATCCTTACAGCACTAAATGATTTTAGTGGCTGTTTCTCCTTTTTTGCGTTCAGCTGGTGATGGAGCTGCTACCAACAGGTGATTTGGCGACAGCAAACATCAGCTTGTTGGTCTGTGGTTCCTCGGGGCTGTAGCAGGGGGGTGGCAGCAAGAAAGAAGTTGCTGAGTGGCCTGACTTAAAAGAAATGGGTAAATCCTGCAGAGCAAAATGTAAAACGTAGCAAGGGCTCCCAAAACAGCAGCACCACAAAAGTGCCATTGAATGACAATTTATATATCAATAGGCAAAAGCAGAGCGCTGCTGTGTTTATTCCTGCCCAGGAGACATTTTTTAGATCTTTGTCATCAGTAAATACCTGTGAGGATAATCTGAATCAGTATCTTGTCCCCAAAATACAGCTACGAAGACCGTCCGTAAGCATGAGCTTGTTGGCGTGTTTCATTCCCAAACACTGGCCGTTGTCTATTCACTGCTAAAACAATGGGGAAAATCATTTGAACATCATAAATAAAAAGGTCTGATCTGAAATAGATGAGACTATCGCAGCCATCTTTTGTGTTTACAGCATCACTTTCAGCATAGCATAAAATGAGAAATTAAAAAATTATTTAGGAGTTCACCATGGATACATGCTATGGGACAGGTTTGCAGTTCGTTATTGTTTTAAGTGAAGAAGCTGGGTAAAATATCCAAGGAAATCTAAAATGGTTCCTTGGAACAGGCAGATGTTCATCAAAATAACATGATAAGAACTGTCAGCATTCGGTGGAAGACATGTTCATAGTTAATCATTTTGATTCTTTGTCGGTGAGGAAACCACAGAATATTCTGTCCAAGTTGTTAAAGATGCCATCCAAAATGCTATCCAAGATTTTGATTAAAACAGAGTATGCCTTTTGCACAATGAGATGTTATGGCTGGATCTAATTAACGATGAACAATTGGAACCATGGGAGAACAAAATAAAATAATGATTCAGATAAGTTATAGAGATTTTCCATTACATAGTCTATATGACCGATCCCAAACACGATAGTCATGGATTGAGCCTGAAATAAAAAAAAAAATAAATGTTGAAATATTATAGGAACAAAAACTCTTCTGGTTTGTAAAATGAAAAATGTAGACTTCTGCTCCATTGTAACTTTGCTGCAGTATTCAGTTGCTTTGCCATATTGTACTTCTCATGCATTTGCAGAAAAGAATTCCTTCCTTATGACCAGGAAGCACATCAAGTATGAAAGCCTTTTCTGAACGAGTTAGAGAGATGAGAAAGTAGTATATTTTGTGCCTAATGTTGCCTATGGACATGGAATCATGCATCACAGTGATCAGGCTGGAAGACTATGAACCTCTGCCCGTCCCGTCCCGTTCCCCCCCTCCCCGTTTTCCCGTTTTCTCTCTCCGAGTTGCTTCCCTCTCCCTTGCCTCTACCAGTGGGCTTTGAGCATCTCCATTCGCCACCAGCTCTACGCTGACGTGGAAGGCTAGTGGAAGTGATGCTACCCATTCCTCCTTCCTGTCACATTGGGACCACTTGGCCACGTTGCGCCATGGGTTTGCTGCGTGTGCCTCACGCCACTTCGTTCCTCCCATCGTGCCACCTTCCTGCAGCCCTGTCTGGTTCGGGGATCCGTGCCAGAGGTCAAAACAGCATAATTAATATATTTAAAATAAGGTTCTACGTGGGAGACACATTACTCGGGGTATTGACGTCTGTTGCATTGGATCTGGATTTCTCATGCCCATCTAATTAATCCTAGTGCCTGTCTCCATCAAAGCAATTAATGATAAACTAGTGTATTTTTTGTCATATATAGCACTAGCAACTGTTTTGGTGTGTTGAAGGCTAACCTTAAAAATCCTATACATAACTCTGCATGCTACTGCCCACCAATAATTAATTGTTTGCAAAACTATGATAATGAATCACTGATCTTAGAGAAGAGGTTTGAGAAAGTAATTTCAGTTTCATTTGCTATAGTTTCTTGAGTAACAGTCAGATTCTTCCTTTTTAGTTTAATAATAAGCCACTAGGATCAAAAGGATCTCAGGATAACTTCATAGAAAATGTTTTGGCTTTGTTTGTGATTCCCAGCTCAATGTTTTATTTTGAGGAGGTGTAGAAATCTTCCTGACTTAACAAGAACAGAAATTGTGGTAGCCATTGATAACTAAATAAAGAATGTGTGTGCGCCATATTATAAAATGACTTCTCATCTATGTTCTGCTCGTGGGATATATTGAAGTGAAACCTAACATGGTCTTCAGTTCAGACAGCGGGATGCTTGGGGTCATCTTTGCTTTTGCGTTTCTCTAGTCTTGGCACCAGCCCGCTGGCAGTTTGCTGCAGAGCATCCTCAGGCACAGCTGTAACTGTACGGGTCCCCTGGGGAATGCCGTGCAGCCGGCCGCAGGTCTCTGGTGCACAGGGAGTGCCTGTCCTCTGGAGGCTGCTGGTGAAACAGGAGATCCGAAAGACTGGCTGCATCCACCATGGGTTGGGGCATCTCACTCCTGTGTGTCCAGGTGCCTTTCTTGTCCACATGGACCAGCACAAAGGCAAGAACGTGGTCTTTGTCCACGTGTTACTCAACTGTTGTGTTGTCACTCACGTGCCGGTGGCACTTAGTGTCGGCAGTGAGCCTGATCTGCAGCCGGAGTGGGCTCTTTGGTCAGTTGTTCTCCTGCTCCCGCTCATCGTGCAACCGTGCGGCTGCTCGGCGGGAGCCCGTGGGGACGGCGGGACTGCGGGCACCGCTTTTTGGTCTCCGCTCCCGTTTCGCTGCCAAGACTTGCAGCGGCTGACATGCTTTGGCTGGTTGCTGGAGTACATCATCTACTTTTAGTGTGGTTTATTGCTCTGGGCTCAAAAGTTTGCTCTGCTCATTTATCATCATTTGCTAACCGTAGAACAGGTATACGCTACCAACGTCAGCCCATGTAGGAGAGCTTGGCAGAGGCTGCAGGCATCCTTTAGGGATGGCAGGCATTTAAAATCCCTTTTATGGTAACGTTAAAAGGGTCCTTAGTGTAAGTGGTGATAATGCTCAGAGGATTTCTTAAAAAATTATTTTGTGTAAAGTATTTCTTTCAATATATCCTTATGCATAAACCCTTTCAGTGTAATTACGGCTTTGTAAATCCTCATTTATTTGTTCTCTATTTGCAACAAAGGATTTGTCTGTTGAGTTACAACTGCAAATACCTCCTAAGCCCGGCAGCTGAGTATTATCTGTGATATACTGGGGGAGGGGGAAGGGAGAACAAGCAAATACCACTATCTTTCTAAAAATACAGAAATGTCAATGAAGCCTTTTTTATGGAGCATCCAAAATGGGGAAAATACCACTTTCCCCTTTCCTGCTAGTTGTGCATTCAGAAGTTTTCAATGTGCGTGATTGCAGTTTTGAATTTGAGTACTTTGATAGATTTTTTTTTTCTGATCTCCTTTGGTAGAAATAAACATAAAAGGCAATTGCAACAGATTGGTTTTGATATATTACTACACAGTTACTAAACAAATGTTTAAATCTGTCAGTATGTCTCTTAATTGGAGTTTAGCCCAGTTCCACCTTTCAGAAAACCCTGGAGCTTCAGCATGCTTGACCTTAGCTCCAGAAAATAAAGCAAATATCATTTCTTAAGGCTTTTGTCCTGTTAGCTTAGCCAGAAAATCTTGATTCAACAATATTTAGAATTTAGTCATAGTTGGTTATCACTAGCAAATGATGGCATTGTCACTAGCGGTGTTTACCACCACCTCTCCGTGATGAAGAGAAGTTAGGCAGGTGCAGAGACTACTTAAACGTAACTGTGTTTCAGTAAAGATTTATATTTGCTGTATATATACTGGGCATAGGGAGACATTCCAAAGCCCTTCTTAGAAATAGCTGTTTCTATTTCGTTATCTATTTCTTATATAGGTAATCAAAACTGCTGTTTGGAAAACACTTCCCAGTGGAATTGCTGGCCTGATGGTTATACAGCGTTGTTGTACAATACTCCTTAAAATCTTTACTGTACCATAAATAAGAAGAAATTCCTCTCCTCTCTAAGCTTGCTTTCACTGACTTTCACATGGCAGATTTCCATTTTATTTATTCTATTTATTCTATTTATTTTTCATAGCTTTCAAAATGTATGCAGAGCTTATTTCTTGCTCAAGTCATGCAGCCTGTGCCGCAGTTCTGAATTGCATTGGGACGATTTATGGGGATGTGTGCTATACATGGGACTTAAATGAGGGCACGTGCCGTACAGGTGGAAAAGAATAGAAGAAATAAATGTAACAAAAAAAAGATCTTAAAGATAAAGCAGTTAATGTACTACAGACTAGTTCATCGCAATTTTTTTTCCCCATTAGATGTATGCATTAAACCTCTGCTTTCATAGAACTTTCTTGCTTTAATTTTGGATGGAATTACCATGAGAGCTGCAATCCAGCGTGCACATGTGATGGCTGTCATCCACCATCCCAAGCAGAGCATGGCACCACCAACTTAGTTATTAGAAAATGTATTTGGGGGGAAAAATATGCATTCTGGATGTGTCATGAGTTGGAGGCTGCCAGGCCTTAAGCTCTGGGATCCGTTGGATTGGGACTGGCACCCTGGAAAAGATAACATGACAAAGTCTGTCTTGTTTTATTCCAGGACTCAATAATGACATTCCCTGGCTGGGGATATTGTGCAGCAATATTTACTGTACATTCGTCCTTGAAGATACTAGCCTTTTTAATTCTGCCGTCCCATAAAAGACAAACTAGGGACAATTAAGACAACTGTCATTATTCTCATGTCAATGGGGTGATTACACACAGAAAAATATGTGCTTTCTGATACAAGGTTTGAAGGTCCAAGTCTTATCTCTGCTGTAGTTTGTGCTTACTCAGACGTATGGATAATGATTAAAATCAGGCATCTGGTGTAAAACAGTCTGAATCTAAGGATGAAGTGTCTCACCTTGTTTTGGCTGTCTCAGCTTGTCTGCTCTCTGGGTTCCTCTTCAGTAAGCTGAAGGAGGAGAGGAGAAAACTCCAGGGTGCTGTTTGCACCACTGATCTCAGCAGTGGTAACCTCCACCAATAATGGCAGTATGTGGTGAAACGTGTGGGATGAATGTCCCTTTGCATTTCCCCATCTTCATATGTTGCATTTAAAGCTTGGAGGTTCCCCTCAGTTTTGAGTATTGTTAGTTTTTTGTGAGGTTTTGGGCAATACTCAGAAAAGTGATGAACATTCCTAGTTCAGAAATAAGTACGAAGGCTTGTTTTCAACATCCTGATGCCCTTCGTAGTTGGGTTTTTGATCCTAGGCAAGGTTCTCAAGCCTAAGGTGAATAGAAGGTTTCTCCTTGACTACAGTGTGCATCATTGCACTTTGGGTGGCATTGGTCCAGGCCCTACAGAGATGACATCCTTAAATACCTTTCAGAGGGAAAAACTAATTGGGTTTAGGGCATATGATTATGTTATGTTATGCACAGAGAGAATAGCTGCCCTTTTCTGAGATCCACTTAGTTCTCTTGAATTCTATGAATGCCTATGTTGCAATAATACATTAGCTTTTCCTTTTAATGGCACAAATAGTATATTTTTTTAAAAAGAGTAGATAAATAAGTTTGATGATTTGAAACAATTCTTTTTGGTACAGTTTTTATTTTAAAAGTCAATTAATTTATCTTTGTCCCTTTTTAAGTAAAGGAGAATCATGACATTAACATTTATAATGTAAATAAAATGAACTGTAATAGAACTTGAAGATCTACTAGCCAAAGTGTATTTTAATCTTGTTAATTCATTATTAAAACAGAGAATTGTAATGGAAATGCTGGCAAAACATGTAGACATTACTGTCTTTGGACTCACCATTTACGGGAGAGGGTAATATCTTCTGGATAGCATATTCGTAGCATTTTCAGTAAAGCAGCTGTGAGTTTTTAGCTCTTTAGGATGGTCTCAATAAACATACAGCAGTAGTAATGGTGATTTTTGTGTCCTCGTTATTCCATTTCTGAAGTTGGTTCAAGCTACCTGGCTAAAATTTAAGACTTCTTAGACCCAGGTGGAGGACTATCATCCAAAAAGTCATTGAACTTTATGATTTCTATGACAGACAGTCATCAAGAGCAGTAATAAATGGTGGGTGAAGAAAGAGGATCGTGCCTGCGTGTTCAGGTCTTCCTCGGGGAGGACAAACATGTGGCTCTGTGACTGGTCATGCTGGTGGGGCAGCAGAACACAGACCACATATTCCTCTTGCGGTTGGCAGTTGTGTGTAGGCACGTATAGCTGTGGGTGGGGTTATATGCAGTTTTTTGGCAATGATGGTTACTTTTTAATATGTAGATATGCCTTATATGGAGATATTTTATGTGTTTTCTGTGTTCCAGCTAGGATCTCGTCTTTGCTGTCCAGTCTAAACACGGGCTTTCTTCTAGCCTTTTATCCTGTAGAGAGCATATACCCGCATGATAATTATAATTAGCGTTGCACTGGTGGTAAACATTCTCAGGATGCATCTGTAGGTCCTGGAGTTTATGCTGTGCACACAGGCGCATCTACAGCCTCCCTGCACCCGCAGGGACTGAGTCTCCCTAAGGAAGCACCAAACAATCCAAGGCACGCCATGTAGAGTTTCGGAAATGTCACAGATTAGACTTTGGCATGCTGCGGTCATGGCTTTTCACTCTACAAAGTGCATGGCACAACTTGCTAACTACTGCAAGTGCTGGAACTGTGAAATCAAATGGCCTTGAGTCAAGACTGGCGGGGCAGGAAGAATTAAATTATGTTTCTGTGCCAGCCAAGTTCCTTGCATCTTGAGGAAGAACTTTGCCGAGGGAGGTCACTGAGATTTTTCCTGTTGTGGGTTTTTTTTTCTCAGTTTTTTTTTTTTTTGAAACTGATGTGCATTTTAATCCTTACTAGGAGTTGCTAAACAGCAGAACTGAGAACCGAACTTATTGGAGTGGCTTTAGGAATGAATTTATCTCTTGGTTGGGATTCTTGGTCCCCCACCCTTTTCTTTTTCCTTCCTCAGCTCTGATGGAGTGAGAACTTGGTGGCCTTTCCAGGCCTGTTTGGCTTTCAGTGATCTTTTGTGAAGAAGGAAATTGTAGTTGCTCTGCTCAGTCTGTCTTCTTGTGGACCTCTGAATATCAGAGCATCCTGTGGGGACTCCAGAAGGAAACTGAAGCAAATTCTGGGATGATGGTGAATCTGTCTGGAAGATTGAAAAGATTTTCATCTTTTTGTAACTTTAAAGAATTTCCCTAGTTGTTTCTTCGTAATTGAAGAGGTCTGTGAAGGATTTCAGGAGCCTAGAAGTAATTTTTAAGAGGATTAATAGGATTTTGATGGATAATAATATACGTAGAAGAAGAATGGTGCCCTCATATAGCTGCCTCCTAATATGATATCTGTTCAAAGACCTAGGCAGAATATGTAATTTATATCTAAATTTTGTGAAGTGCACCTGGGTGCCTTCTCTCCTACTCTGTACTGGGTAAGTGCTGCATCATTTGGAAAGAACTTGTTTTAGCTAATTGGGTGTATTCACTATAAGGGATCAAACACACATTTTGGTTAATGGCAAGATATATTGGTTTATCTTCAGTTCTGCAATTTCTGTTAAAAAGCATGCAACAGAAAAGATGAAATAATAATGACTAAAAAGAACGCTTTTATGTGTACAACTCCATGTAGTCAAGAATTTTCTAATATACATGTATTCGTCTGTCTCATCAATTTGGCTGTATTAGTTTTCTGTGGTTCGACTGGAGTCGGTGGTGAGTCTTCTTTAAGAAGACTCATGAACAGCATCAGTAGCAAGGTAAACTGTTAAAACAATCTCTGTCAGTAGTTTTTTTTAGCGTTAGCTTTAGTATTTACAAAACAGATTCATAAGGAGTTGTTCTGAAAAAGATGGAGCTTGAAAAGGGGTTATGATTTTTTTTTTTAATCTGAATTGAAAGGATAATGGTAGGTGCCCTGTTGAAATTGCAGAGCCTTTTGTCACTGTGTGTGGACAGTTGTCTGCGTAGTTTAACTGAATTGTATTGATGTGCTTTTGAGTCAGTCTTTTTGCCTTTTGAGGCAGATTTTGAGAATCCCTCCAGAGTGCATCCAAAGTTAACACATTTGGTGACTGGCAACAAATACTGTTTTTACTGTAAAGAGGCATATGCTCAGGAGTATGACACATCCGAATATTGCAATGAAAATGTTGTCTATTTTTTTTAGAGATCTTCCCCTCCATCTAAGCAAAAAGGTCATTAAGCGTGACAGCAGTGCAAATAGTTAACAGGAAATGTTATATTTTTATGTGAAAGCAAAGAGCCCACGTGAAACTCTTTGCTGAGGTGACAGAGGCAGATAAGGCAGGGAGCCTGACAGGTCTTCTGCAGGGACTGTTGAATGCTTGGAGCCTCACTCACCTAGTGTGGTTTTGGGCATGCTGGGGTAGAGGTTGTCTCCACTTGGATAGAAGCCAGATCATCTGCAGAGAGAGTGAAGCTTCCTGCTACCTGATGGAGAAAAATAACGGGCCCATCTTTCTCTAGGACATAGGTCCTCTTGGACAAATGTCTACTGAGACCATCAAGCTAGGCAAGCAGCAGGGCCTGTGAGAACGTATGATGGGAGGTGCTCATGGCCCTCATTACAGCTTGTCCTGTTATCAACAGCTAGATCAGATAAGGGAAACTTATGCAAATTGTTTCTTTAAGCATGGTAGGATTTTTATTTTTTTTCTGGGAGTCATAAACCCTGCCAAAGTCAGCTTTCGTTCTTCTTTGAAAGGTACGTAGGATGAGTTAAACATGCTTCAAAGCAGCCTGCGCTGTGAGTGTTTCTAGCGTAGAAATACTTCGCTTCAAAAGCTGTGGATCTTGTCACAAGTCCAGGATGACTTTTAGTCTTCTTCAGACTTGCCTCTGTACCTGCTTTGTGGTTAAAACAGGCTATCCTGTAAGATATTCCTTTCCCTGCCCACAAAGAACCATTCTGGTCCCATAAACTTCGTGCTGTGGACCGCTGTAGTATTGGGACAGGTGAGTAATAAAGAATGAGAAACATAATATGTCCTCAGTTGCACTCTGGCTAGCTTCAATGGGTGTTTTGCATGAGAAAAGTAAGAAGGATTTGGCTCGTGCTGTAACAAATCCCACTCAATCCTATTGAAACCCTGTGTAGCATCCAGTGATACAATACCTACTGGTTCTGTCCCTCCATGCCTGCAGTGCATGCAAAAGCTGTCTAAAGTTACCTCTAGTGGGTGATCCAGACCTAAAGCCAGACGTGCAAATGTGAAGTAATCTGGTGTTGCTGCACTCATTAATAGTCAACTATCAGAAAATTAAACCTGTGAGGTTTTTATATATTTTACTAAGTAATGGAATGACCTTATAGTTATTCCTCTTCCTTTAAAGGTGTACATGTGCTTTGGGAAATCAGACATTGCAAATGTCAACTCTGATGAGCTGGTTCATAAAAATGAGATCATATGCCTTTTCTCAAAATGGATGGTTAGTCTAATGAATTGCTGCACTTCAGGAATGTCTCTTTTCAAGTTTACCTGTCCCATTTCTGAAATAGGCTCATTTTATAGATTTCTCATAAAATACCAGGTGAACATGCTCTAAATTAAGGGTAGAGGCACTTGTACTATTCAATTAAGCTTTGCTTCCCTCAGATTGACAGATTCACAGCTGTTCCTAAAAGACTCTGTTATTAACCTCTCTGTCCCCCAAAACACGGTATTTTCATCGTAGAGCAGGGAATTCATCCCTTCAACCACTACATTGATCACATGCTTAGGGCCAAGCTTCGAATTCGTCCTTGGCAAAGACGAACAAGGTCTCTCCTTGTTTTCCCTTCATCTGTAAATTTCTAACCGTACTGACTGATGGCTAATGAAGTGTGCAGAAAGCGCTAGAGGTTGAGATGCTTTGCCTGTGACTCAGCATGATTTTCTCTGCTTTTCAACAAATACCAATAATAATTGTCAGATTTTATTAGACTTGTCTTTTTGTTTCCTATTTCCTGCTGTGTGTTATGCTAATTTAGAAAATGAAATAAGATAAAGTGTGATTCTGTTATTGCACATATTAGTGGCAAAAATTTTGCATTTACTTCAGAGTTACCAGAATCCAATTCCCAATTATAATACCGATGCCCGCAAATAGTTCTCCTTGGTTGTAAAGGACTGAAGGAAAGTCACAAAGAAATGAAAGCTTAATTAATATTTTTGCAGACCTCGGAATACATTGATTGTTCCGAGTCGTGCCAGAACGTTTTCGGAATAGTCTTAAAGCTTATTTGTTTTTTCAGATTTTCTGATGTACGTTGGTAAACTGTTGGCAAATGTGCCATTTAGGGTGAGTTGAAGCAGGTGTTTAAGGAAATGGCTTGATGCTTTCGTTCTTCTACAACCGCCACTGGCCCTACCTGTTTTGGGATGGAGCAGAGAAAAGCTGCTTTTAAAAAAAAACTTCCAGGCTGCCACTGTCTTTGAATAGGCATAGTCCATCTTGTAGTCCATTGAATAGTGCAAGTCCATCCTACAATAGAAAATTTCAGGTGTCAAATGAAAATAGCAGCAATACAAATACTGGTTGTAAAGTACTGCTTGCAGTGAAAATAAACCTATAAAGCGTGCCTTATCAGCCTGCAGTTTAGGTGATGAATTGATTAGATCAATTAGTTGTATTGATATTTCCAGAGCATTTGAAATGTTTGTTCAGAAACAACGGCTAATTAAGATAGTAAATAAATAAAGGCTTCCACCCCAGAGCGTTGAGAATGATTAACTCTCCAAAATAATTGTAAGTTATTTCAGTTATGTAAAAAGAACTCCACAGTTTTGGTATTAATTGAAGTGAAACTAAAATAATAACTTCAGAAAGTACTTTTTACCAAATGGATCTTTAATACAGATTTCTTTATTCTTTTCAGTGAAAGAACAGAAAATGAAGCTCTAATAAGGTAAGATTTTTTTTTTAATTCCACTTTAGTAAGATATTCAAGTTAATTGGAGGTAATTTTTAACAAATATGCTCAGCATTTCAGAGTAGATCCCAGACGTGGTGTGGGTCAGTATGTCAAAACACAAAAAGTAAAGGAGACAGTATTGCAGAATGAGTGTAACAACATTTGGCTATTTTTTATTATTACTAAGCCACTATTTGGTCTTTGAATCAAAATAACATACCTGCATAGATGTGGAAACTTCTTTTTGCCTATAAGGAATATACAGGTAATTATTTTTCAGCGGACTCTATAGTTTTCACTACTCAGTTAAAATCTTTACTTACAACTTTTTTGCAGGTTGAAAATGAAATGTCAGAGTATATGCTGATAAAACAAGTAGCTTTGTAGTAAATTCTTGGGGTTTGAGATGTGGTGGTGGGAGTTTATGAATTACATAGTTAAATAAATGTGTCTGTAGAGGAGTGAACTTTCCTAGGAGTGAGTATTTCCTCCTCTTCTATGTAACACGATGGAGGCTGCTGCATTCTGGAAATAGATTCTCCATGCATCTGCTAGATAAGCAAAAGGCAGATGAAGGTCTTTCAGTATGTTATCAGTAGAAAGGGATGTTAAAAAGGGGGTTTTCACCTTTTTATTTCTTTCGTTGCTAGTGAGGATGATGACATTCATGTGCTGTGTTATCTAGAAAGCGAAGCAGTTATGTCGAATAACATAACCAGGCCTACGATAGCAAGTTGTTCTGACAGGCAGCTGCAGTACAAACCTGTTCAGAGCATTACAGAAATATATAATTACTTTTCAGTCACAGTTTCAATTTTAATAGCCATTCACAGCATACCAACGAAGGGAAGTGTTGCTGGTTAGTGTATTCCTTTCCTCCCATATTTGCCTGTTTTGGTTTTTATCGGTGGCTGAAGTAAAAGCTTGCAGAGTTGTTAGCTGGATTTCATGCGCCTATTTCAAGTCAAACACCTTCCAAATGGAAGTGTTATTAAAAGGACTGTTTTGTGTTTTTTTTTAAACCTGCTCACATCTTAAACAAGTAAAAGTTGATACTTCTACATAAAATATGTTCCTGATTTGCAGAGGGGCATCCTTGGGATAGAGAAGCGGGAGGCTAAAAAAAAAAATAAATTAGCTAAGCTATGCAAAATGTAAACTGTTTGAAACCACAAGTGAGTAGAAATGTGAAATATTAATGGAAAAAACAGAAGTGTTGTGAAAAAGTAATGAGGTGTCATATCACTTTTTTTTGTTGTGGAAAATTTTAAAGTGATGTTGTAAATAGCAGACAAACTAGCTATGCATATTCTTGCTCTGTATTAGTATGTGGAGAGTATGTACGTGTATTTGCAGTTACAAAGGTGTGGGCATATATAGTATATCTCAGAGACAGCAAGATGCTGCTGTTCTGCACCAAATCTGTGTGAATGACTGAAGGTCCTTCTGGAACAGAGTCAGCTAAGGAACTTTATAATGTGTTGAGAATCACGTGGGTAGTACAGGGATTTAGTAAATGCCAGAAGAAATTCTAGTTCTGAGCAGTCTTTGTACACTGATCTCATCGGCGTCTGTGATCCAGGGAGGACACAAGTCCTCCTTCTGTCTCCTTACCAGGATTCAGCCATACACGAACTGGGCAAACGCTGCAAAAACGAATTAAGCTCGCTGTGTTTGTCGTTGATCACTTAACACAAGAGAGCCTTATGTGGAGCCTCTGAATGCTACAGTAATATAAATGTCTAAGTAGTATGCCTAAGTAATATAGCATGACAGCAGTAGTGGAAATTTACTCGTTTTGTTTCCCAGTGTCACAACTGGAAGTATTTTAGGGTACATATTGCTCACTTCTGGATTTCCACCTTGGCAGGGCCTGCAGAAGTACTGGGTCATTCTGTTAGCGGGATTTTTATGCGATTTTGACAATTGAGTAGCAGAAAAACACCTGCCATCACCCATCTATTTCTTTATGAGTTAACTATATTATTTAGTAACTACCGATCTGGTTTGAGCTAGAATGTATGAGTTAGGTTAAAAAGTGAAACTGCAGATTGCAGGGCTATTTATCCCAAATTTCCACGTCTTACAAATGGGTGATTGCTATGAAAGCTGGAAGAGCTTGTTGAAGAAGATGCCCAGTGCCTTCCCCTTTCTCTTGAATTGACTTTTCTCTTTTAGTCTCTATAGTCGAAAGCTATCCATAATCCCATCGCAGCTGCTGTGCGTTGGATTCAGGAATCCCTGTTTTGATTTGCCAAGCCGGCAAACTGTTTATCTCAGGTAAGAGAATTTTGAGGTGTGATGTGGTTAGTATCTAAAAATATCTGCGTAGGGAGATAGGACAGGGCTCCAACAGACAAAAACACGGCAAGATAAGCAAGAGGAGTTCAGGTTGGAAATACAAGACCGTAGGTGTAATTAACCATTGGAAACGCTCAGAAGGGAATGTGGTAGATCACTTGGAGTAATTAAATCAAGATTAGATCTCCTTCTGAAATATCTTCTAGTAGAGTTACAAGTTCTTGTGCTTTGTAAAGAAATTGCTGCGTGAGGTATTGGTGCCCGTGCCAGGCAGGAAGTCAGACCAGATTATCGTAAGAGTTCCTTCAGGCCTTCTAAATCCACATCTCCACCAACAAAGGCTCTTATGTGGTACAGGCAGCCACAGGATTTCCAAAATCAGAGCTGGGGCAGGTCACTCTTGTTTCGGTGGTGAGAGGTTGAAAAGTCTTTTGAGCAGATCCTTGAAGAAGCGCGGTGCTGTGGGTACGGCGCCACTGCCTGCGCAGGGTTTGCCTGCCGTGGTCATCCCTACCCATACCCAGCCAATTTCTGCCCACAGACATCTTTCTGGATAATCTTCTAATATCTCACCTGACTTAGCAGCTTGTGTTTTGTATTGAGAGCACTGTGAAGTAGCAATTTATCTATGATGTTTGTTGAATCCCTTCTGTGATGTAACTAAAATCCTGAATGAATTCAGCATTTCCTACAGTTATTCTGTGAGCATAACATAGGATTTTCTGTAGCCAGATGTGATATCTGAAATCTTAATATCTGTAAGAGTAGAAAGATCGGGTTAAATTTTTAGCAGATTATACAGAATTCCTAATATAAAATAATCTGATTTCCCCAAAACTGAAAAACCCCAAACTTTTATGTTTGCTCTGGGACCTGCATGGGATGTGGAGAGGTGGTGGAGGATACTCTCCTTCCCATCCTCATCAGCAGCAGGGAAGTGCATCCTGCTTTTACTGGATAAGAGGCAGCAGATCCTTTTTATAGAAAATACATAAAAATGGTTGATCAAAAAAGTAATTTTTTTAGTAGAAGAAGCACAAAACGCTGTGTTGAACAAGAATAGCCCTGACTCCTTTTTGTTACTTTGATAAGTTCATTAACTTCAACATTCAAAATTGATCAGGAATTACTGTGCAAAATCATGCAAATGGAAAAATCTATCACCTTGAGTTCAGAGTTACGTCATCCTACTGCACTTGCGTAGCATCGCTTCTATTACAGGAATATAGAGTGTAAATCCACAGTAGTATGCCAGGAGCAATAGCTAAGAGCTGTGCTGGCCCTACGTGTGCATAAAAAATTATTCAGGAGAGTTTTCACGCAATTCTGCCTCTGTTGAAAGATATGTGAAAAAGCTTTTCTGTAAAACTTTAAGAAACTAGAGCTACCCAGGGTAATTCGAGGGTGAGCCCAGGCATATCAGAGGATTTTGTGTTCTGGAATACCTGATACCCGACCTGCTGGGCGGTGGTGGGCACTTGGTACCTGACATGTTCCTGTACTCTGAGCATCCCTACTGCTCTCCTTCCCTGGACTAACGTGTACATATGGTTTACACATGGCATTCTAAACCTGAATTGGGAAAATTTTTAGACTGAAACAATAGGAAAGCAAAAATAGAGAAATACCCTTGTGTTTGATAACCCAAAGCAAGGTGGCTGAGATAAGTAAGTCTGTGTCCCTGCACATGGAGGCTATATCTGCTTTCATGGGCATCCAGAAAAAAAGAATGGCGAGGGAGGGCAATAGATTGGAAAAGGATAAAAAAAGGTTAATTACCCTTGCTGGTAGGTAAGGGATTCGTGGCTGTGGTGAAGAAGAAAGGAGAGAAGACTTTGGTTAGTCAGGAGTCAAACATGTTTGGCCGGTTGCTGTGCAATAACAGTTGTAATTTTTTAGTATGAAGTTTCTTACTCACCATCTCTCTTGAAAATAGATTACATACCTACGGTTTTCACAAATTCCTGATAGCCATAATACTCACTGTGGATAGTATTTAAAAACAAACCTCAGGATGTCTTTTTCACATGTTTTTGCTACCACTGAGTCACTCTTAATGGATACTTCAGTTCTGGAAAGGAGTGGAGGAGGCTGTGCCACGGAAGAAAATTGCTGTCTCCATTAGTAAATGTACTTGAGCCATCAAATTGCTGCTGTTTTCTTCTATGTGAAAGCTCATGGCTAAGTCATTTCATGTAAAGGAAAACAGTCTTCCGTACCACAGAAGAAACGCCTCTACTGGGCAGTGGTACACAAAGCTGCAAAATTGATTTTGGTTATCGCTAGAGCTTCCGTGGCATTTCTTTCAGTTCAGGCAACGCTGTAAAAGCACTCCAGATGACAAAAGGGAGGAGCTGTGTTGAGGTCTGGGGAGTTCCTTTGGCTTGTTTCCAGTGCACTACTAGTCCTGAATTTGTTATTTATATTGAAGAACTGTGCTTGCTTTCAAAGCTCAGTTTTACTGCATTTAAAAGCTATTGAATCTTGTTTCCTGCACTTTGTTTACTTAATAACCCCTCTACAAGCATCCATGATTTTGCCTGGGTAGCTTGCTGTTCTCTTCCAAGAAATAAATATACCTTTATTTTATTTTATTTTATTTTTTAATTCACATGCTGGGTTGGAACACAGTTTGGTGTAAAGAAGTACCCTGGTGCTTACACTGTGCTTGCAATGTCTGCTCAGATGAGAGTTAAGTGTGCTGTGCTCACTGTTACATAACTTTGCAAAAAACTGTCGATTCAGGGAAATTCTGCTGCCGTGAGAGAACGGGAGCATCGGGAATGTTCTCTCCTGCTTAGTGGAAATGTGGCTTTTGGTGACTAGTACATTTGAAAAATAGCAGATTGTGCGTATGCGCTCATTGCCAGAGTCCAACTTGAACATCACGATGATGTTCAGGGCAGCAGGTCCTGCTGTTTGCTGCAGCCCTGGGAGGACGGATGTGGCTCCAGTAGCAGCAGGCTGGTACAGCATATGTCTGGCTGCTACCAGAAGGGATTTGCAGCCGGACAGTGTTTTGTTTCGAGTAACCTTTAGAAGACTGCTTCTGAAAAATTGCCAGGTTGGCCAAACAGATCAGTTCCCATCAGTGGGAGAGACAGCTGTTCATTTGGCTACATCTGCCTCATTTGGCTGAGTGGGTCATCCCACTGAACGGAGTGGGCTCCAAAGACCTACCTGTGCAGAAGGGAGGCAGGTAGGACAACGTGCCCTGTGTCGGAAACGCTGTTCGCCTTTTGGCGTGACGGAAATTGCCTTGCCTTCTGGATGCGGTGGAGGGGTGGGTTGCTAGTCTAATTTTTCTACGTTTGCTATTTCACCCTTAGCCCCTCTGTTTCAGCCCTGAGGGCTACTGTTTACTACAGAATATTTCAGATTACTGTATCCTGCTACTAGCACTAGCCAAAGCCCCCTCTCCCCCCTAATATATATTACTGTGAAAATATGGATAAGAAGGTCAATTAAAGGTTGGGAAAGTCAATGTTGGCTGAATATCATTAGTCCTAGTCTCTCTAAGCAACAGGTATCCATTCTCTGCCTTTTCGCCCACTTTAAGGGTCTGAGACTCCATAGAAAGCCTGTCTAGAAGCTGCTACTGGTCTAAATGGTGTTAGCTAGATTTGCTTCTAGGTCATTCTCATTCAGCAGCATCCTCAGAGCAAGCTTTGATTCTGTTGTTTCAATTTTCTCATCTGTGGCTTTAATCCAGTGCTCTTTCTTTAATGACATTCTATATACACTTGTCTGAGTCCCACAGCTCTCCCCTTCTCCAAGTTTAGGGTCTCAGTTGTTTGCACTGTTGTGCCGGAGACTCTGTGAACGATTTAATTTTCTCAATTGAGGTAAACAGACAGTAAAAACATACGCCACAGCACAAAATGTTCTCTAATCACTTATTTGACAAGTGCAGTTTAATTATTTAACGTAGCTTGTAAAAGTAATGAAGTCCTAGTAACATGAGACTTAACACTCTCCTATTAATTTTTCCCTGAGAGGGAGGAAAAGGCTGCTCTATTTTTGTGTGCAAACTGAGAGCGTGCAAACTAATGAGATTCGACTGAGAATACGTAAAAGGGGCTGGAACCTTTCAGTGCTTCTTAATAGTTTCGCTAATAGATAGTCAATCTAAGAGCATCCCACAGTTAGACAAGATTCTGCCTGTGTTGGCAAACCAGAAGATGCCGTCTGATGCTTTGCCAAAACAAAACAGGGTTTTCTTGGCCCAGCTGTATTTTTATTGAATGTGTAACTTAGTAAGAGGAAAAGCTCTAAGTCACAGCCTTGCTGAAGAGGTATCATTCAAAATAATTTTCTCTGGCATGATAGATTTCATGTTGCTACAAAATAAATAGTTAATCAGCGCTAATATTTTTGGTCCCCTCAGGCAGCCTGAGGTGTAGAAGTTCTAACTTTTTACTCAAGTAAGTGCAAGTGCAATCTAGCAGGAAGTTCAAAGTAAAATGCGTGCATATCCTAGAGGTTTTTTTTAAAATGGATTTTAGGTGCAGCCAGCTGGGATTGATGGCTAATTTTGCTCCTGACAGAGAACAGTTTATCTCTAAGTTAAAAAGCCTCCCTCCCCCAAAAAGTTAAAAGAACCCAAAAAGAAAAATGTAAACCGAACTGCAAGCCGGCATGCCTGTTTGATTGATTTGAGTTGTATGGTGAACAACATCGGTTAAAATTACATTGGGAAAAAAAAAAAGAAGAAATACATCCTTGAATGCTTTGCTCTTCAGTCACAAAGGTGCCTCAACTGTGCCAGCCCAACTCAATGACTGAAGGGGACGGTCTGGTGACTCTCCAGAGTTGCACTTACTGGTTAGTTTCTAATTCCTTGATCTGACGTGATATACTGTGCTTCCTTTGTGTAGTACAAAAGGATGTTGTGCACAGGGAATATTTCTTATCTGAGCTGCTCTGTGAAGAGCAGCAGCAGAGTTTGGGCCTTGGAGGGCATGAGCTCTCTGTGGGCTCTGGGTACCACTGAAGTCGCAGTGTGGTTGGGGGGTCAGAGATGGCTTCCTACCAAAGCCACAGCTCCTGCTGTCCTCATCAGACAGGAGGGTGGGAGACAAGGACTTCAATTCCTTGCTCTTTCTGTGTTTTCACTTGGGATGATTTTGTTTGCAGAGGGAGCAAGGACTAAATGGTCAACTGTATTTTTCCTTCAAATGTGAACTGCTGATTGAGGCCCCTTCTGCTGTTTTCCCTTTCTACTCAAGAGTCAGTAAGAGCTCTTCCCCAGTACAATGACGGGCAGACCTGTATTTGTAATGAATCAGTCTTGAGACAGTCATCGTGCTTGCATTTAAGAAGACTTTCAGGACACATCTGCTCATTAATGCTCTCTATCTTTTGATCTATTAGAAACTGGTTCGCATCCTTCTAGCCATCAGCATCTTTCATTATCCTTTCACAAATTAATTTAAAAACCAATCATCCCTTCTTTTATTTAATAATCACAGGAAAAAAAAAAAGCAGAGGTAAAGGTAAAATAATAAAATTTCAGGGAGGGAAATTGTACATTCTGAACTGAGACTTGAAGTGCATGTGTACCTCACAGAAAGGCAGCAGGTTTCCATAAAGGTCACCCAGAAGTCAAGGAAAATGTTCTCTGCCACATCTGACTGCCACCACGGAAAAGAAGTACTGAATTTTTGCTGGCGGAGAGGATGTCAGGTTAAAATGTGTCCTTTAGTTATTGTAGATACGTAGTACTGAGAGAGAATCCTGTTGAGTAGTTATGACAAGTTTTGACATTTCTGACTTCCTTTGTATTAAGATGCTAACCATACACACCATTAGTCTCACCCCCTGATTGGGGCTGATTCAGAGAGCCCTACTTTTTGCAGTTACAGAGCGGGTTTGTAAAATCACAGAATCATAGAATGGTTTAGGTTGGAAAGGACCTTGAAGATCATCGAGTTCCAACCCCCCTGCCACAGGCAGGGACACCTCCCACTAGACCAGGCTGCCCAAGGCCACGTCCAGCCTTGAACACCTCCAGGGATGGAGCTTCCACAACTTCTCTGGGCAACCTGTTCCAGTGCCTCACCACCCTCAAAGTGAAAAACTTCTTCCTAATGTTCAATCTAAACCTGCCCTCTTCCAGTTTGAAGCCATTCCCCCTCGTCCTATCGCTACATGCCCTAGTAAAAAGTCCTTCCCCAGCTCTCCTGTAGGCCCCCTTCAGATACCGGAAGGCCGCAATAAGATCTCCCCGAAGCCTTCTCCTCTCCAGGCTGAACAGCCCCAACTCTTTCAGCCTCTCCTCATAGGAGAGGTGCTTCAGGCCTCGGATCATCCTCGTGGCTTTCCTCTGGACACGCTCCAGCAGGTCCATGTCCTTCTTATGTTGGGGACTCCAGAGCTGGACGCAGTACTCCAGGTGGGGTCTCACGAGAGTGGAGTAGAGGGGCAGAATCACCTCTTTTGATGTATGTAAAATGTAAAGACATACAGGATAGTAAGAAATTCAGTGCAGAGCCACTTTCAAATACAATGACAGTAATAACCCCTCAAGATTTCCTGCTAAGTAGCCACAGTGCAGATGTTCACTAGCTCTGAATTTCTTGAGGTATAGGAAGTTGTGTTTTTTCTGGCCAAAATTCCCTTTCTGAAAATAAACTGATTGGAAAATACTGGGATTTATGGGAAGAGCTCCAGCATGGCTGTCAGCAAAATGTAAGTGAACGTGACAGGGAGTACCCACTTCTTTCAGGAACCTGTCCTCAGTGGGAAAATGGCAGGCTGACCCTGGTGGGTTCCATGTTCTTTGTTTCCAAAAGTTGTCTAAAGGTAAAGCTTTCACATATAGGAAGAGGCAGAGGTTGAGCACGAGACTGCTGTAAAATGTATTATCATTCATAATTCTCTTTAAATTTTATTATTCCTTGCTTCCTTGAAATAAAATTAAAACAAAACGTGCAATGATTTCTTGTTCTTATGGGATCCTAAATAGTGGTTCTGATTGGCATAGTATCGCACTCATTGTATCAAAACCTTTTAGATGCTCTTAACTTTTTCTGCTTTCCTTAGAGTGCCAGTACAATTTGCTCCAGCTAATTCTTAAATTAAGTGGAAATTACACAAATAGGAGTTATTTGAAGCTGCAGAATGATTTTACGCTCATGCTTATGCAATGAGCTATAGCTGCACAGCTGACCAGAAAACAGTCCTTAATTCACAATTCCAGCCTGTTTTTCACTTCAGTGGCTTTTTAAACTTCCCTCTAGTCTTTATGCATCATTTTATGTGGTTTAACTGAAATTCTGAGAAGAGAAGGGAAAATGAACCATGGAGACGAAGAAATGTGCGAGGACAGATGAAGAGAGAGGTTTTGTGTGGGAGAAGGGCATGGAGAAAGCAGCGCTGTAAGGACGGTTTGATCAAAATGCTTGGGATGGTAAAGTGGTATATAGGAAAAATTAGATTAGCTGAGAAGGAATGCATGTCAGGAGAGATGCGATTTATTGGACTGGGAGAGTCTTCCTCAAGGACAGCAAGTGGTATAATTTTCCAAAGAAAGTGACTCTATTTTTGGGGAATTGAAAACTTGATTGAATAAATGCTAGAAAATGCCACTATAAAACCGGCACTACTAGAGGTGAGCACTCTCTGAGCAGAAGGCCTTTTCTACCTCTGTATCCCGATTTGCTTGAGACAGCTCTGTGAGTCTGGTCCAGACCAGGGATAAGACCATAAGGTATGTTTTCTCTTCCTCTCTCTCTTTTTCCCCTAAATGTTATTATACTGCAGCTTGGCTCTGTCCACATAGGGCTGGAGCAGACTGTGTTGTAACTTGCTTTAGCCACCGCTGAATTTAACAGCTTTTGGCTTTGTGAGCGATGCCTTAGGAGAACTCTTGCTCATCTGTTCCTTGAGCCAAAGGAAAACTCCTCCAGTAGCTTTCCCAGTGTTTTCTCTGGCTGGAACACATAGTTACCAATTGCTAGGTGAAGATACACTATCTTTAATCATCTTTTATTTTTGTATTTTTGGTTTGTCCAGCTGACATATTCTAAGACATCCACTTTGACTGGAACAGTGAGAGAGCCCTTTCACAATGGATTTTTTTTTTCTTTTCCCTGTACCCCATGTAATTAAATTCTCCCACTGGTGGGAAAAACGAGTTTCCTTGATGTAAATGTGTGGCAAGTAGTTGAATACTGAACCAGTCAGTCACATTTCCCTGTTAAGCGTACTTTTCAAATATTTTTCATAACAAAAGGGTTTATCTTTGGAATCTTGTTCAGAAATACCTTTACGCGGGTTTCCTAGCCCTTCACGATTGGCTCTCAGGAAATCTGATCCTATTGGCATTTAATCTGTTGCTAGAAATGTGTCTACTGGGAACTTCTTAAATAGGATTGCAATAAACATTTGGATTATATTTTGCAAGTATAAATCACTAACAGATATTTGCATATTTATTTGTTGAATTTCAACTTCCACTTCAGGTTAGATGAGACATAAACAATTATACAGCACCTCTGGCAAAGAATTAGTCTAAAAAGCAAGTCAAAGCAACACTGGGAATTCAGAGGAAGATTTCTAAAGTTTCAGAAGTGACTGTGAAAGGCTTGCACTTCGTTTTCTCTCCGTAAATTTTATATTAAGTATGGAATTAATGTTGTAGGCTTTTACTCTGATGCATCTTCTTTTTTGTCTTACTCTAATATATCTTTATTAAAAATATTCATGGTGGCACTGTTCAGAGGCAGGGACTGCACCTTCATCTGCATCATTAAGGGAAAAAACTAACCTAATTTAAAGCCAGCTAAAAGAGCTAAAAGATTCCTTTTTTTTTTTTTTCCTGGGGTCTATGGATCAGTGTCTGAATTATACTTTGTAACAGAGGCCACAGATAAATGTGATCTGCCAGAAAGGTGTTAATAGGTTTTCTGCAACTAGTTCAGGTGAGGCTGGTGCAGTCAGGTGAAGTGTGAGACTCCCTGTACCACCACCAGCCTGACTGGTGGTGATGCACTGCTAGAGATTCAGGGACCTTTTCTGGCAAGAAATGTCTAGCAGTTTCAGACTTCAGGGTGGTTTTATGATGGTTTGAGGGGAAAAAAACCCTTGAAACTCATTGTCACTTATGTCCTAAATCAGTTTTAGGCAGAGGTCTGCCAAGGTCGTCAGGTGAGGTACGACAGCACGCTTCGGTGACCTAGCAGAGGAAATACCTGTTTGGATGTATTCTTGGCCTGCTTCGTTTTAGGAAAATCACTGCGGAAATTATGAGAGAAAATTAATGTAATTAATTATAATTAGTATAGTGTTTATAGTGGATACACGTTCCAAAACCTTTAACAACAGTGAAGGAGACTTCATAGCTTTCAGGAACTGTAGATTTACAGGAGCAATTAGATCACTTAGGCCAACCTGGAATATCTTTTGAACTCGGCGTTTGCTGTCCATTTGCATCTTTGAAGATCCTCCCAGTTATTGACAATTAAATTTGATGCCTGGATGCTTGTTTACATGAAAGCAGTCGGCATACTCTTTCTGTTTGTGTCTGAGTGTGTCTTATTTATTTAGCAGCATTGCTGGATTTTAAGTTCTGGAAATAAACCAAAGCATTAAGGGCATAAGGCTTTCCTGCAGTTCATTGCTTGTCCTTTCTTGCACACGTGGATATGCAGGAAAGCCTTGCACTGAATGTGAACCTGATAAACTCCCAATTCTCAAAACAAAGTGCTGTTTTTATTATATAATAAGAAAGTTCAGATGACACTCTGCTTTGTACTCTGTTCCTACACATCCACATGTCCTTTGAAGTTCTGTCCTTATTATTTGTCCTATAAAATCTTTGTTGTTTGAAGGGAAAAAACCCAATAAAGTGCAGCTTAGGTTGTATGATCCAACTCCTTAATATGGTTTCACACTTTGATGGGAATAATCAAGGGTTGGAGTCTGAACTTTGATTTGCAAAAAGATATCCTTGTTAAATCCTTTACCTGTACTTTCTTTTTAGCCACGTACTTCTGCAATCACTTCCAATTTTGCAGAAAAGTCCAATAATTATGTTCTGTATCTGAGGTTCATGTAGCCTTTTTTTTTTCCTATTTCACAAGCACGAGGAGTTATCTATTAGTACCTAGCCTCTTATCGGAAAATGAAAACTACTCAAACTGGGTTTATTGACCTCTGACATGAAATTCCTCCCACTACTTCTTTCATTTTCTTCTGTTTAGGTAGGCATCCATTTTTCTTTAACTTTTAGTAAAGCTTCATGTACAAGAATTCCTGCCCTACATTGTAATTACTTTTTCTTCTTTTGCTTTCTCTGGTGTTTGCAGGACCTGTTTGCAGTTGTCAGTGGATTAAATTTCTTGTAGTGGAGTAAATTTCTTGTAGCTGAAGGATATGAAGGAGGTTTTCTGCCTTTGGTCACAACTGAAACCTTTCACCTAAGAGAGCTTAGTTTAGACTGGGCAGATAGCTGCCTTTCAGATGCGGCCAAAACTTCAAAAAAGTCAGTGTGTAGAGGAAGCCAGCATTTAATGAAAATTCAGAGTCTGGATGGGTTTTTCTGGGCTGCTTTTTTTTTTTTTTCCTTGAAGGCAGAAACAAGGAAGGATGTGCAGTGATGCAGCACTGAATGAAGGAGAGCAGAGGAGACACTGAGACTGGATGCAGGAACAGAAGGAGATTTGCTTTCTGTAGTGTTACCTGATAGGATCTATTTTTACATAGAAATGTCACCTGAGAGAAGTCAGGAGAGAGAATATCGAAGTAGTTTAGATGCAGCTAGAGGCAGGGAGCTAAACACACGAAGGAAGAGAAGAAGCAGTTGAGGTGATCTGAATGCACAGCTGTATATAAATATAGTAGTTGGAAGGGAGAGGTCTTTGAGGAAGCTGACCACAGATCCATGTGGCTATAATCACAGTGTAGAGGCTGGCACTAATTGGTACTGGAGAAATCAAGTGAAAGGCTGATTTGTTATGATGGAGAACTCAGGAGAAAAAGGGAGAAACAGATGACACCAAAGAAGAGTAGCACCAGAAAAAAAGGAGGGTAAGATGGAGATAAGTAGATGCTTGAGGCTGAGGTGGAACAAGGATGTGATTAAAGAACTGGGGAGACAAATTAGAAGATAGTTGGGCAGCAGCAGGGGAAAAAGGGAAAAAAAACCCAACGAACATGAATATCTGGGATACCTAGTGATATGAGGAGGATGCAGATGTGTGTGTCTGAAGACTCCTTTTCTTTAGGTGGAAAGACACATCCGTCAGCAGACCTTAGCTAGGGGGAAGAGCAGTGTTTTATTTTCCAGGAGCGAAGAAACAGCGTACAAATGTAAAGCTGAAAACAGTCCTGAAGAAGAAACTTGAGACAAAGATCTCAGCATCCCTGTTGGAACAAAACAAAGATTAATATATCAAGCAGGAGAAGAGTCTTCTAAAAGCTCTAAAAGCTATGGCTGGTGTGGTATCAGTAGGATTATTTCGATCTCTGAGAAGGAAGGTGAGAGAATGACAAGCTAATGAAGATCTACAAAGAACCATGAAGAACTCAGGTTCATTCAGGTATTAAGAGGTCTTCTTGCAATGGGTGTGTCTGTACTAGTAAATTAAATGGTGCTATGAAGCACACCCAGGCTCTGGAAATCAACTGTCTCTACTGTTAACTGTCCCTTGGTTTGTATTTACGGGAACTCACCTGAACTATTCCCAGCTAAAGTTTGAAAGTTATCTTGGGATTATTCTCAGTAGGCAGTTTGGAAGCAGCCACCCTGTTTTGGAGGGTAAGAGAGTTTAATAGCATGGCACCTTTCTGTGCCAGTTGGCCTCAACAGTCTTGGGCATGTTTATTTTGCTTGTAGAAATACAGCTGTAAATGGCTCAGTAGGTGCAATCCCTTGGAAGCTTAGGACACCGACTGTCTTGGGTGCAAGCTGTGACAGGCAGTGAATATGATTTCTTCTTTAAAAAGGTTACTGAACTGAGATGTTGATGTGCTCTCTCAGATTTTGTTTTGATGTAGCATGAGGCCATCATGGAAGAGTTGGTTATACAAAATAAGCTTGGGTGAAGCATGCATTTAATTGTTTCCATTTAAATTTAATACAAGCATAAGCAAACGTAGGTCCATAAATAAGGCTCTTTCTCACAGAAGAATGGGCTGTAAAATTAAGGAAACAAGGTAGTGAGGTTGGTAGGTAGTTAAGTTGGCTGGAGTAAAAAGTTAAACATTTAAAAGTAGAGAAAATATTTTAAAAAGTACTTGAAACTTGTATCAAAACAAGGCAAATCTCCAGACCTAAATGGATAAGTAATGCGGCCCCTGGAAAGATAAATATGAACATAGAATGGAATAAGGGTAATGCGAAGGTGATGGAGGCATGGAAATTTTACAGTCGTTGAAGAAAAACGTACAAAATGAAATTTCATGTGTTGCACTGTATATAATTCTGGATTTTGAATTCAAGATCAATTCAAACTAGAACAGGTACAGAAAGAAAGACATTTCTGAGAGCCTATATCTAAGCAGAATAGGCTAGCAGAGTAAAACCTGAGGCATAATAAGGTAGTTCTTAATAAATACATCAGGAAAAGGACTGCTGGAGAAGAAGGCTAGCTAATTAACCTAAACAGCGTCGACACATGAACAAAGCTAATAACAGATTTCAATTTTAGCAGAAAGCAGTCAATTGACTCTGAGACTAAGTTAGATCATCCAGGTTACTAGAGAAACAGCATGCATCTTAATGCTCATTTTCTAAATGAGTTCAGGAATGTGATCTGTTTTTAACCAGATGTGCAGTTGGTGTTTTCTGAGGAACTTCAGAGATGCGCAAGAGGCGTTGCACTTTCCTTTCAAATGCCTTAGCTTCTGAAGAGCCAAATGCAACATTTTTGGAAAGGACTGTGAAGGGTATTTCAGTGGTTCTCCTCCAGCGTATTGCCAGTCTTCCACCAGTCATCCCACTCACGGGTCCTTTCCTCTTCAGTTCTGCCCTTTAGATTTGCTCCGTTGTGAGTTGATGTTGTATGGGTTCTTCATGGCCCCGCATTGCAGGTGCTGCACTGGTGTCCTGAATAACATCAAGTGTTCAGCTTTATGGGAAATCACGCACACACAGAAGTTTAGCTGACAGAGCTTATCTCCGGGCAATGTAAGTTGTGTCAGACCATGTCAAACTGTTGCATTAGTTTTTTCACGGTGTGCTGTGTTGCTTGAGCAGAATTTCATGGAGAGCATTCAAAACGTGTGTCAGTATAATGTTGGGAAATGTTTTGTTTATATGTGGCTGAATTTGAATGTGAGGTGATAATAATAACCCCAAATTGTGACAGAAATTAATTTTAATCTCTTTTTTATTTCTCTTGGCCTTTACATGTTTCTATAAATACTGTGTAGTTGAACGAATACCAGACTGATGAATGTGGAAGCCCGCCTGTCAATGTCTCAAAGGGAAAGCTTTCAAATATAAATAGCCTTAAAAGTATAAATAGCAAAATCTGTATACTGTTTTTATCACTGACCACTTTCTTTTTTCCTTTCATTGCATCTCCCATTTTATTTTTAGTGATGCTTACTTAAAATAGTTTCCCTGCTTTCCGGTTGGCGATTAGAAGGCCACTCTGGAATCCAAGTGATTTCTCAGCCAGATGGTGAGGAAAATGTTCCTTACTTGAGCAGTGGGAGCTTGAAGACTTCTCTGTTCAGGCCTTCTTTATTGAAGCATCAGCATAAAATGAAATGCATTTCATCCCAGCTTTGTCTGTTCAGTTGATTTCACGTACATATTCTTGAGTCGGTTTCAAAATGTGATTCCAGTGTTGTTTGGGACCTCCAGTTCTTCCTATGTTGATGTTATTCCATGTCCCCCTAAGTTTGTAGCTCTGGTTTTAGCTAACTTACTAGAGTTAATACTCTTCACTAATGTCACTATGTTGGCAGCCACAACATTTTTTTAAATTTTTTTTTTAATTCTACAAATTCTAGAATGTGCATATGCTCATGATCACCTTGGCTGCACACAAAGTAATGTGAACAGGTTAAAGTTTTGATGACCCTTAGGCCTTAGCTTGACTTCACTGTTGTGACTGCAGCCTACTGTCCATTTACCATTTGTGCTGTTACATCTTTTTCCTCTTTTGTGTGTATTAATAAATACATAATTTTAAAGTAGGGTTGAATCTAGCATGAGCCACACTGCTGTTTGGTAAGGTTTGCAGGCCAAAGCTGATCTTCCAGCACAACTGGCGAATGCATCACTTGGTTCTTTTCACCTAAACTGTCTCAAGAAAAGTAAATAAGCCTTAGCAAGGACCAGCTGATTATCTATACACTGCTTTAACCATTTCTGCCTCAAAATGGCAGGGCAAGATGAAGGAGTTGCGTGGGAGCTTCACACAGGAGCGATGTTTACCAGACAGCAGCATGGTCAGCCCAGTAGCTGGGAGTGAGGATCCACACTGGAGCATTCCTAGAAAAGGGTTGTATGGAGGGCATGGGATCTTGGAGCACAGCAGGACGGTGCCTGATGCTTGTAGCTCTGCTGCATGGTCTCAAGACATTGGGACAGCCAGCCAACAGCAGCTCCTGATGACCACGAGACCAAGTGCAAGGACACCCAGTTTCCTTACTGGGATGCTTTGAAGGTGTCATTGGGGTCTAAGGTTCTCGCGGGAGCATCTGCTGTGCCCCATGGCTGCTTGGGCACTGTGACTGGACAGTTATTTGAGGCAAATAAGGTCACAGTTGGTTCCTTGTATCCCTGACTGCGTGCTTTGGTCTCAGCCTGAAACGCTGCCATGGGAAGGAAGAGGAAGGAAGCAAGATGGGAAGTCTTATGGCAGAGAAGTAGGAAGCAGATGGACTGGTTTGTGTCCACATCAACAGCAGCAACCGGCTGCCTGGCACTTCAGTGGCGGCAGCGGTTCCCTCTCGTACCAAGAGAAACGCCTTCTCCCACGTCACCTTGCCCCAGCAGCCGGGAGGAATGTCTGTATGGGTGGATGAGCCAGGCCCAGTGCGCACGTCAGCCACGCCGTCTTTACTTCTCTTTCTTGCCCTGTTGGTGGACTCCCAAGAGCAGTGGATCTGGGAGCAGAAAGTCGTTAGGAGGAGAGGTGATGTTCCTGTCTCTGCCCGAGCCTTTGCTACTGTGGTCGCCCCCATGAGACCACTTGTACTTTGAACCTCTTGCAGCTGTGGAGAGGCAGAGAAAGGAGCAGAAATGTGTTCTGCAGCTGCCTTTGAGAGGTGCGGGAGGCATTGCCTTTGGTCAGATAGGAAATCCCTGAAACGGCCAGCTGCTGCTCGTAGGCTGAAGCTGTTCTCCTGCCCTCGTCAGGGGGGAGGATTTTTCCTGCCAGTGGGTCATCGTGGAGAACCCTCAGCTTTACATCCGAGCAGATTGCTAATGCGTCCAGGCAACGACAGGTAAAATGGTCTGCGTTCATGCGGCTCCGAGACTTTGGGGAATCAGGGAATCATTTAATCATCGATCTTTATATTTATGCTTCAAGGCATGCCAGCGTCTGCAAGCTTTTTGTTAGCTTTAAATGCGATTTGTGTAGTTTTATTTTTGTACAGCGCCTTGGGATGCTTACTGTAGAAGGCTCTTAAAATAGGTGTAACTTAATGTGCTGTTCAGACTTCTCATTAATCTGCTTGTCTTCACTCGTACCCAGAGGTAAAATACAAAGCCTACAGAGTGAGGAGTTTGGAATAAAATGATAGAAAATGGGGCTCTGAAATGAAGACATTTAGCGCTGAGGACTCAGACTAGCGGTGGAGGAAACAGAACAGGATGTTCAGAAAGTCCAAGCCCTTTGGCATGAGCGGAGGAGCTTGGAAAATAAGCAGGGCCGCAGTGAATTTGTGAAACAATGTTTGTCTTCCTAAACTGAATGCTGGAAAGCATCCATTTCACACTTCGCCTTTGCCAGCGCCCTGATATCTGTTGTAGCACTCATCTTCTGGCCTCTTTATTTTCAGAGAAATATTTGACTTTGTGTTTAGAAGTTATTTGTGCTTCCCGCTTTCTTGTGCTGCTGACACGATCGTGTTGTGGCTGCGGGACTAAACTTCGGAGTCTTTGTCTTTGGTCCTGCTGTACCGCCCTGTTTCTGATGTTTGTATTTTAACTGCAGCGATGGGCTTGAAAGACTCCACTTCCTCTTTGCTTCACCATTGCTTTGTCTGCATTGGGAAATGAATCAGGGCCAGGATTTGTATCTTATGATTGTCCGTATTGTTTAATTTCTAGCACATTCCGTGACATGGTTTTGGCCCGTGCCAACTAGCACACTCCCAGATGACACCTGTGGCAGGATGGCGTGGGAGAGGGACTGTTCTCAGCAGGCGTTACTGAAAAGGTAACTGTGTTTTGTAGGGGAAAAGAGCGTAGAGATGCGGATTTGAGCTGGCTGTGCCATTTCACCCCAAGCCTCTGGATCCCGGTGCATTTTATGCACTAGACCAGTCTCTCTCGGGCTTAGCGGAGATGAGCATCCTTAGATGAGGATGCTGAAACACAAGCTTTTAACTCCTAACTGCATTGCTAGCGCTGTTACCCCCAATAATATCAAGCCACCTCCTTCTCCTCCCCGTGGGCCATCTGCTCGGGCTTACAGCACCACTTCCATAGCGCTAAGATCTTTTCTCTTTGAATAAGAGTCAGGTTAGGGGCACAACTCAAGTTTTACGTCAAGCTAGCAACACAATAAAGCTAAACCCTGTGAGCTCGAGTGAGCTTTCTAGAGAGTGGTTTTCCATCATGCAGCTCATTTGCAAGCGGTGGTACAACAGTAGCTCACAAAGCCGGTGTTGTCACAGGCCCACAACAGCAAGTTGGATAAATAATTGCTGTTGTGGTATGTCTATATTTCCTTATTACCCCGAGCCACAGTAATTGCACATACAGGTCATACATTTGCATGCACACATGGATTATTTTTGAACTTCACACCGATAGTTCACTCTTCAGGCTTCGTTTGTAACACTTTACGTGAAAATAGGCAGTGTTTACTTGCCTGTGTGGGATTTCTAGTTTGTAAGGCCCCCTGCAGTTCTCTGTTGGAAGGGATCACTGAATTCCTGAGCACTGCTGATGCTTTGGCTCAATGTATTCTTCCAAAAATTGTTTGTATAAGATATACCTATATATTCAGTATTCTTTATAATCCTTGATTGCTCCCTTTCTGACTTTGTTTTCTATTGTCTGGATTTTTAGTTGCAAACGGAGATGTTATTAAAACCGTAGTCTTCCTCACTCAGTCACCGTTGAAAGTGTTTTTTCATTTAGGTATTATGTGGTGTACTAGTAGGATGTACATCACTAGTAGCTGTAGGCTGTATAGCCTTGGTTTTTTGGTCTTGAAAATGATAGAATTGGCTGCACGTGTATTTAACATCAAGATTTAAGCCCTTGAGCCACTTCTTGGTGCCTCTAGAGTACCAAAGGAAGAAACCACCCCGAGTCATTGGACTAACCAGTATAGCTTCTCTTCATCATGACGCTCTGTGTACAGTGCTGTTCTCGTGGGGATTAGAAACACTGAGCAAAAAGGATTTTGTTGTGTCAGTACAAGGTGGAACGATGTTTTTACAAGCTGGTTTGGTGCGCAGTTTTCTTTTGAGGCTAGATGGTAACAGTCGCGCAGAAATTGTTATGAAAAAGAGAAGGCTGAGAGAGGTGCAGAGCCTCCTATGTAAACTATGTTTACGGTTGTTGCCAGTCTAGGCACTGCTCTCAGTATTTATTAGCTGAAGAGACTGAAAAGTCAATCTGGAAGAGATTGTGCTGACTACAAGTTTTTGTAGCCTTTGGTGGTGCCAGCTGCAAAAATAGGCAAATCCGGCTGCAGTGGAAGGGCGTGATGGGGCAGCTCCAGCCCAACTGCTACCCTGGAGGTGTTTTGGAGGCTTTGGCTGGGAGCCGTGAAATGCATCTCCCTGGGGAGGACTGCATTGCAAACAGACCTTGCCCTTCCCTATCAGTGAATTCCTTTGGCAGTAGGCTGGCACCAGAACACCTAAAAATATTTATGATAAAGCTGCAATGATTTTCCCCCTCTTTGAGATGGGGATGGGGTTTGCATTGTGTTCGTTGATTCATATCTCGCATACGACTCTTTCAAAAGGTCTCGTTATAGCAGCCACTCATTAGTGGTGGCACTGTACCCGGCTGAAGGCCAGGTAAAAACATGTTTCTCAGTTTCTCACTATTACATGGCCTAAAACCAAAAAACTAACAGCTCCCCATTGACTTAAGTGGCTGTTGGTTGGAGCAACAACACTCTGTTGTACGAAACAGAGGACTAGAGCAGTAGCTCCTGTTTTTCCTTGGAGTTTAGCTTTCTTAAAGAGCAGGAGGAGAAGAACCAAAAGGTCTTCTGCACCCCAACCTACAGGAATACCTTTGAAGTAGGATACATGTTTACATGTATGAAGAGATTAGCCTTAGAAGTAACTTAGAGGTAATAAAATAAGCTTTTATGAATGCTTCAGAGCGCTTTCTCTTTTTTCCCATGGAATTATGGTCCTTGGTAGCTTGGTCAGCTCTGTGTAGGAAGCAGCTTTGTGGGAAGGCGTTAATGCACAGGGAGAAGAGTCTGCTGAACAAAGCAAGCCTTCTGCTGCACATTAAGAGTGTAGCAAATTTGGAAGTACTTTACCTGTCATCCTTTTACACTTTCTTAAATTGAGTTCATCTTTTGCAGGGAATAATTAATCTTTCTTGTTCGTTTTATTTACTTACTTTACATAGGAGGGGGAAAATGTTGGGATCACTCAGCAAATAAGGAGTCTCAATAAGAGCCAATCTCTGCTTAAGGGAGAAACTGGACCACAGCAAATGTAGGTAGACCAGTGGTAGCTCACATGAACTATAACGACACTTAAATTGTTGCTGAACTAAGTATGTGGGTCAATGGGTAGGTCTCTCCAGCCTATACTGGAGCTCATACTGCTGTATGATTTACTGCTTTTAGGATCTGCATTAGGATAAATTAAACTCAGTGCTGCTTTGCCTACCTAGGTCCTTCCTGAATGTAGGGGAAAAATACTTGTGAAATCCTGCGTACACGGAAAACGAGAGATCCACAGTCATCTTGTTGCAGTAATTTTGGGGCTTTTCTACGCTTCCCTGCGGGACAAATTGCTGTGTTGCCTCAGTTTCGTTAGTGTTGTTCAGACATCAGTTATTCAGTCCCTACCCTTGCACAAGTGCCAAAAATCACAGATGTGGAAATCTTGGACACTGTGATTTTTCACAGCGTTCATGACAAAAAGGCAGTTGGCTTCAGAGATCAGAGGCATCTGTGAATATGAAAAAAAACTCTGTAAGTGTATGCTTTTCTTGTAAAGGCAATTGCTCATTCAGAAGACCACAGTCAAGTGCAAGTACCCTCATCTGGAACCCTCGTCCCTCTGCTGCAGTGTGGTCTTGCTCCTGTTTAGAGTCGATGGGGTTGTTTGAGCCACTGCAGTTCATTACCCAGGGTTTTCATCAGCTGCTGAATTGTATTTGTTTTCTGGAGTTTGCTCCCTTAAAAATGTGGTAGCCATCAATAGAAAAACAACTGAAATAAGAAGTGTCGGACTTGTTTTCTTTTTTAGGTACTATATGGTCCTAAAACAAATAAAGGGTATAGATTATTTATTTTTATTCAAACAAATAATTTGCAACAGCTGGAGGGGTAGGGGGAACAGCCATGAGCTGAAAAATTTGCAGCACAATTCCACAAACGTTGTCAGGGAATCATTCCCATGCAACCCGGCAATGGCACAGAGATTTCAGGGATTATGTTCAGATTAAATGTCAACAAGAGCTGAGCCTTGGCAGTACGCCAGGAAGGTCATATGAGGAAAGTCCCAAACTTTTACACTCAAATAAAAATGTGTTCTGCTTAATACCCATAATATGCTACAAATGTTAACACAGCTAATGACCAGGGTTAAGAAATCTCATCATAACTTGATTTTTTAAATTATTTTTTTAAATTTAGATTTGGGACTTTTTGCTGCTTTTTTGTATTTAATACTTTGTCAGCAATTTTATTCGGGGGTTATGCCTCTATTGTAGAATTTTTTCCTTAGTAGCGTGACATAAAGAAACATTAGTCTAAAACTTCTACAGATCTTTACAATTTTCATTTTCAAGTAACACATAAATGGAATTATAACCTGCTAATACTTCCACAAGGATTATTACTACCCAGAAGCATCCCTGTTATTTGTAAGAGGAAATCCAAGATGTTACAATTCCATGGCATTTGTGGGAGAATACTTTATTATTGGGAGGCAATGAAAAAATAGATACATAGTTGGGAACGGTTCTTTTTTCTTTTTTTTAAATCTGTGGTTGGTCTGTGCCATTCCAAAATACCTGTGGAATTATGAAGGAATATGCTGACAGTCTCATACTGCATTGAGAATTCTTCTTTTAGTTTAACTTGATCTCTCTTTACAGTAGATAGATTGATTTTAACTAGAACAGGACATTCTCACTCTGAGGGATATCTACACGTGGAGTTGTATGGCCTCAGCTATACTACTTGAAATAAACTCTCTATTAATCTACTTGCCATCTCTGAAAAAGCTGAAACGGTTTGAAAATTGATTTATTAAATCCCTTTAGTTCTGTAAATGTGATCCTACTGCTGGATGCAGCCAAGGGTATACGATGCTTTTTTATGTATCATTTTATTTCCTGCCTGGCACTAAACCCTGCGCTGTCCTGATGCCCTTCATGGGCATCGGGTTATACGGCGAGAATTTCCATGAGGCTTTTTTTGGATGCGACCAACATACTGAATCAAACCACAGCTGCTGGATTTGCTTTGCCAGTGAGCTTCAATATATGCTGCTTCGCTCCAAAACTGCCTCATGTGAACGGGAGCAAAACCTGGGACTCATTAACCAAAGCAGCTGATGATTCTGTAGATTCAGGACTCCACCTTGAATTTCTAATTATATATACATCCCATGTTTGTAAGCCTGATTTCAGGTATATGTATACGTGTAACTTCATATTTACATACACATGTATGTGTGTGCGTGTGTAAAAATACGTGTGTACGTGCGTGCTGAAGTTTATCTTCCCCTTCCTCCTCCCGTTTTGCCCCTCCTCGCCTGCTGCAGTGAGCACAAGGGAGGGCAGAGAACCGCTTTAGCTGAGCGAGGCCAACGTTGCCACGGCAGGATCGACAAACCGATCTGCAGTTTATTAAAGATGGAAGTTGGGAGAAAAAAAAAAAAATTAGGACTGTCAGATTCTGGAGAGTGTCCCGGTGGTATCGGTGGGGTCAAAAATCGAATTGGAAAGTACCACGAGACGTGGCTGGCTGCAGGAGCAGGGCAGGCGGCTGGTGACCGGCGTCCCGAGGCAGAGGTGCCACTGAGTTTTTGCAGTTAAAACAGATTCAATGGGTTTGTTATTTAGGAAGGACGCGGTATGCAGCTCTCAAATTGTCAACACTTCTTTAAAGTGCAGATCTAAGAAATTCCAGTTTAGAAGTCAATCCTTTAAGTAGTATAAATGAATAAGGTAAATTCATAAATTATTTTGATAAACACCTTATGTCACAGCACTTAATGTTTTGAATTATGAAATCGATAGGATTTTTTCCATTACTTTTACTGGAGCTTTACTTAAACTGCAGTCAGTGGAATTTTACCATCCTACAGCCCAAGACATACAGTAATAAATCAACCCTTATTTCCTTATTTGTTTGAAGCTAATGTGACAACAAATAGTCTTTTAGCATACATTATTTCTTTGTACTACAAAATATGCAAATATTTCAATGATTATACTTTTATCTCTCTAATATTTTACAAACATGATACAACGTGTTTCTCCGATAAATTCAGTTACATAAAAGCAGCTTCACATCTACATAATGCTTTTACAAAACACTCCCTCTATTTCAAGTTAAAATGTGTGTTCAGCTTGGGAATATGTTCATAAAGAAACTTCATTTACCTTATTAAGAAAGACTTGGGTATTCGCTTAAGTTTCAGATTTTATTTTTTATTTTAAATAATCATTTTATGACTTTCTGGACTCCTGCCTGCCCAGGCTGCCAGGTTTGGTAGTTATGGTGCTGCTGAGTTCTGTGGGTAAATTGAGTTGTTTCTTGTTTATGAAGGATGCAGTTTGACTCCCTTGCACTTTTTTTTCCTCCTTCTGCGAATATTTTCTGTAACTGGATGTTTGCTTTCTAGTATAAATATTAATTAAATATTAATCCTTAGTGGCTTGACCATGACAGACGCTTTTTCCCTCTAAAACCTGTAGAACCACCAAAACCGGCGTTACCCCGGCAGGCTTCGCCCATCGTTGTGCCCCTGCAGCTCTGTGTCGCCAGCATTTATTTTAAGCAGGGTTGTTTTAAGGGATGGCGAGGGCTTTTGGCTGTGCAGCCTCGCTCTGCCTGTGTGGCTGCATCCCGGTGCCTCGCTCAGAAAGGAGGGTGTTGCTGTGCCCGTGATGCTCACCAGGACCCCGAAGGCGGATGCGCTGTTTGGTACCCGTGTGCCAGGGCGGATGCAGGTGACCATAAGGAAATAAGGGTTGGTTTATTACTATGTGTCTCGGGCTGTAGGATGGTAAAATTCCACTGGCTGCAGTTTAAATAAAGCTCTAGTAAAAGTAATGGAAAAAATCCTATCAATTTCATAATTCAGAACATTAAGTGGTGTGCCCCGAGGAACACAGGCCAGTGCTAGTTGAGTATTGAGTACTTAGGGCTGCGTAAGGTTGTATCCTGAATTATTTGAAGTGGTTTATGCTAATGTGAAAGGTAAAGTATGCTAGGGAGGAGTGGGTATTTCTCCCTCTTTTCCAAAGAAGGGAGAGATAAACACATAATGAAATTATGAATGAAGGAAGAATTAATAAAGATAATAAAGAATTAATTTCCTCTTAACTCTGCAGCTACAGCTGTACTGTCTCAAGGGTTTCTCTTTATAAAGCCACGTAGCATTACTAAGCATCTCTTTGCTGGCTGGAATAGCCAGGTGTGCTTTGTGTATAAGCGAGTGATTATTGCCTGAAACATTGCTTCAGATGCTTCATGAGTCAGATCGTTCATGACTGCAATAACGAGATTATTCGTGGTAGGCTCCTCGTTGTGACAATGGTCCTTTGTTTGAAGTCTGCGTTGCATATGTGTTAGACTTCCGATTTGCAGATTGCTTCTCTGCTAGAAAACAGCATTGCAGCAGGGAACTGAAAGTGAAGGTCAGTGCTGCTAAATTCAGGATGTTACTCAGTGCTGGAAATAATTGGGAAGGCTCATAGTTGAGTTAAAAGCTTTAATCATTACTTTCATTGAGATGATACTGCTTCCTATTGTTCCTGAGGTTGGGTTTTTATTTGTTTTTTAGTGTGTTGTCTTTTGTTGTTTGGCGGTTGTTTTTTTTTTTAACTCTATCTGCTGATTAGAACTGGGTAAATACTGCCAAGAGCATTTCGTTACTGGTAACTGTGTAAGAGCTGTTCTCTCTTGATAGTGGTGGTCCTTTATGTACATGTAATTTTGTTTAAGGAAAGGAAGAAAACCCCAGCATTTCTTTAGTGTTTGGATTTGACTTAATGTTAACATTTACCTGTAATCTTAATTTTTTTTTAATAAAATTATGCTTGTTTCCATAGAAAAACCTGCTAGCAATTCCCTGCGTTACGTGGTGATTATCTCCCACGGCAAGGTGATTACGCTTTGTGGTGGAACCGTGACCAGAGTGTTTTAGGCTTGGGTAGTGTTTTCTACTAGCTTCTGGCTGGGGTTTGTCTCCTGCACAAATGGGTGGTCAGGCTGAAACCAAGGCGTGTTGTCCTCCAGACCTTGTCCCCGAAGGGAGCATCCCTGCGTAATCTTCCTCTGCCCAGTGTGCCGAGCAGCTGGGATGCTCATCCCTGGCGAGCGGTTGGTACCGGAGTCTTCCTCCTCTCGCAGCATCCCACAGAGTTTGCAGGCAGGTCTGGTGGCTGCGTGGAGAGGAGGCAACCTCTGCCACCACTGGAAAGATGATGATGGTGGTGAGTCAGTGACGATGGCTGTACACGGTAATCCTGCTTCCCTTTGGGAAAAGGCAGAGGCCATCCCAGCGTTGGGACAGCACTTCAGAGGGCATCTCCAGAGCTGTTTGCTGCAGTAGAAGTCTAAAATGACCGTGCTTCCCATGGAAAGTGTCAGCAGCTTGTAACGAAAACACAGAGCAAGGTCGGTTCCTGAAATGCACATCTGAAACTAAAATAGTCCCTTTGTTTTTAATTCTTTGATGCCAGATTTTATCCTCGGAGCTCAGAGATTTCCTGATGTTTTCATCTGAAACTGCTCTGCTTCATGCAAGATGAACACGGCTTAAAATAAATACAGTGGAAGCATTGCAGGGACTCTGTCCTGTGCTTGGGCATGTGATTTTTAGTTTTTCCCCCCAATTAGCTACTTAATACATTCTACAGGAGAAGATTGTTTGGATGATCTATGTTAGCTATGAATTTTCAGCCCCAGTGCAAATTTGAATTCCAGGTCATTTTGTTGCAAGTTAGCATAATATTTATACACTCACTTTCAGTGATAAAAAAGCAGCAGTTAATTGTTTGACAGGAAGAATAAAGCATTTGACTGTTCTGTATTGTGTGGGGCGTTATGACAGATTTCTTTTGATTGTGCAGCATTCAAATTATACATCAGCAAGGTAACATTACATTATGGTATCTGTCTGCACTTCTACAAGCAATTTCATTATTTTAATAAAAATTTACAGTGATCTGAAAGCCACCTTTGTATATATATAGTAATAATTATACACATATGATTTTGTATATTGTTATATAGATCTGCATTTTCTGCATCCTATAGCAGGAGATAGACTAGTATTACTCAAGATACTTGCCAGGTAACTGAATGTAAAAATTGAATTTTTTGCTGAAGGTTTTGGTGATCTCTGGAGGTATTCAGATTTTAGCCATTTCAGTTGCAGCTGGCAAAAATGCTTTCGCTGAAATGGAGATCAATTTTTTCAGACTTATTTACAAATGAGACTAAATGGTAACATGACCTAATAATATTGTTTTCCCTAAACTTTTAAAAGGTCAGTTTTTACCAATTACCTTTTTCATACATCTGGATCAGGGCTGTTTAAATTGCAGACCTTCATCTAGATTTGGACTGTGAGTGTATTTGACCTTGTTATGACTACGTGAAGTTTCTCAAATATTGCTGGAAATGTGGCACATTTTGCTGTTTTTTCCAGTATCTCGGAGAGTGGATTCACCATTCGTAGTTGTCAAGATTTGACACGACTCTTGGATGTCCAAGAAGACACAGATCAAGTGCACTACAAATAGCTGAATAGACCTTAGTAAATTGACTGAGTAATGCAGATTAATATAGTGTTATCTTGTTATTTAGTGCAAAAGATAATTTTTTTAATGAAAGGCAAAAAACGTTAAACTGCAGAATCCTGTTCTCAGTGAACTCCTTGATATGCTAGTTTTATTTATGAAAAAAAAATCCTGGTATATTTCAGGAGAAATAATTTCTATGAAAGTGTATCAAAGCTTTGGTTTTGTGATCAGAACTTAGTTACCGAGTTTTAATAGGTATTCACTTATTTTTTTACTGTGCTATGCTTGAGGAAACCCTAAGAATCTTATGTTGGTTGTAAGCATTATGAATGTCAGAAAATATATTGGGAGTCAGGAGGACTGACTTCTGACATTGCTCCCCATGCACAATGAGCAATAATTATATTGTGACTATAATGATATGTGTAAGCTGTAATCGTAGCAAGAGGAAAAAAATCTCTTTATAGTTACTAAGTATGAAATTTCAGTTGTCTTATTGCTTCTTATTTTTTGAGAAGTTCATAGATTTGCAGTTGCAGTTTTATAGCAAATACCAGATTTTAAACTCTTTTCAGCAGGACCACTAACACAATTACTGCATGTTCACAACAGAGCAAAAATCTTGAAAAGAAAACCCTCCCATTTCCATTTTCCACAAAACTCTTAAAAGGAACTGTCATATGAAAATATTTTCTTAAAATTGTATGACAGTGCCATTCAAAAATGAGATGGTTTGTTATCCTCCTTGTTAGCTCAAGCGCTACCAGATAATAATAATTCTTAGACCTGCGATTATTCATTGCTAAATTTATTAATAATGCTACTATTTTATTCTCTTATTGTAGCTCTCCAAAGCAATCTATGTATTGCAAGGCAGTCTTCTTAGGTTTTCTCTTTTACCATCACAGTGTGCCTCTTTTCTTCTTTTTTATTATTATCATATAGAAAAGGACATGGAATTTTAATACACAGCCTTACTTGGGAAGTGTAAGGAGGAGAATAAGATAAATTAGCCCTAAAAGCAAAAGGCAAAATGAACTGTAAAATCTAAGTAAAGCTCTTAACTGAACTTTGAAATATTTATCTAGAGCGGTGTGGTAATAATTTCCTCTGTGAGCACTGTAAAAAAAGAAAATTTGGAATTATTTGCCTAAGGTTGAAGCATATCTTTACTAGAGATGCATCACTGCTATCTGTGGACCATTCAGTCGTCATTATGTAACAATCATCTTATTCTTTACAGTAGTCAGTTTATCAAAATTTGCTCCTTAAGATCTTAAGATCTTCACAAATGCTGAGGAAAGAGGGATTATCTTTTTTTTAATGTGGTTGAATTAAAAAAAAAAAAAGCACTACCACTAAAACTTTTTTAGTGTACTTTTAGAAGAGCTTCCTTACGCACATGCTTTTAGCAATGCTTTACCCAAAAGCAGCTTTTCCACTTCTTTCATTTTTTATCAATGTCCCACAATAACTATACCTCAAGGGTGCCTTCACTTCCTTCCTACCCTCTCCTGTGTTTGGGGTTATTCCTCCCATACACAGAGACATCAAAATACTTGTTTACTGAAGTGTTTGTTCTCAAAACCTCTGGAAATCAGTCTTGCCCTGAAACTGAATTGGTCCATTGTTCCACTTAGCACTAAATAAACAAAACATCTTCTTGCTTAGTAGGAATAGAAATGTATTTCCATGCTCATGAACTTCTACAGAGAAATCCATTTGCTCAATCTTCAATATAACAATATTGTTGACGCAATTTCTGGATGCCTAGCATCATTGTTTGCCATTACCAGAAGAATTTGGAACGCACGTCGTAAAGGCCATTACACTATACCATAATAAGGCTATATTTCCTCTATCTGAACAATTCTGACCTTGAACAAGTGATGGTACCATATACTTCTGTGCAATACTGGTGAAATATTTCAACAGTTAGAAATGTGAAGAGGGGCTGTTCCAACTAGTTTGGCCAGGAGACAACATTATTAAGTCTTCTGCATGTACACACCCTTCTTAATCACTGAAAATTTCATAAGGAATTTTTGGCTTAGTGCAAGAGCTTCGCTGTAGAGCTGGAGTGGCTGACCTTCCAAGCTGAAGAAGACCTTGAAATCTATCTGGTGGATTATCTTTTGCACACCGTAGAGATGGCCTGAATCAAAACTTTGCCTCACAGAAGGTTTCAGAACAATGAGTAAATGCAAACTGAATGCAGTTTTTGAATTTCTAGACTTGATTTATTTTATTAAACTACTGTCCTTGGAAATATAGTGGCCATTCCATTTACAGCAGCACCAAAGCGTGCATTGATCAAGGCAGGTATCTTGGTAGGCAGAGTCACAGAACCCTTCTGGAAACATCCTTTCATCTAGTAGCACGGCGTGTGTGGAATCCCCCAGAGGTTACTGTCATTAACTACTCCCACGAGACTCCTAATGGAGACAGCTTTTCAACACCAAACCTGAATCACGAAGCATTCCTTTGATTGATTGCAGTCTCATGTTTGGGAATGTAATTAACATCTTGGTTCAGCTGCCAACACGCTGATGCCCAGTGATAGCTGAGATGTTGCAGAGGGTGTCCCACTTGGCCTCCAGCAGTGGCTCTAGAAGGGTGTCTCCTGTGGGAGATACCCCCCAATGTTGGGGTGGTAACTGGAAACAGGCAGTAGTGTGGCAAGCCTTGTGTTATTTAAATTCATCTGAGAATTTGTTGGGGTTTTTTTTTCCATTTTCATCCTTTTGCCTTTGACTTTTTCCTCTGCTATAAGTAAAACTTAAATGTTTATGTAAAAGGGGACCAGATTGACAGCAAAGATGTCAGTCACTTCTCACAAGAGAAGAAGTGTTAGTCTTCGTCTTCATCTCGTGTAATAATGGCCAAATGGCAAAAACTTAGTATTTTTTCTTTATCTTTTCGACATGGAGATTAGCAAATCATAAAATGCCTTTTACTTTGGCTGGGGATCTCCTCATTATAAAATTGAAGACTTACTTAGGGCAGTTCAGCGACGCTTGCAATGCGTTTCCTCTTGGATGAAGGCCAGGGGATTCCAACGTGGTCGTTCTGGCACAGTTGGTGTGTTTTGTACAGCAGGTGTCTAGATGTGCGTAATAAATCTAGTTGTGCTGATAAATCTGAACAGATAATTTAAAGGTATGTGTTAGAATGAACGGGGCTGGTAATTTACCATGTCAATAAAACAAAATAGAAGCAGCATTTCTGTAATGTGTGTAATGTACAGTAATTCTGTACTGTAATGGCTCTATTGTGTGAGTCATTTTTAAATCCCTATTCAAGATATTCTTGATCCAGATGTGCATATATTTCCTTTTATCAGTAGCTGTCTTTCAGTTAAAATCTGCAAAACTGATTCTCTTCTTGCTTACAGCGGTATCAGCCAGTCAGGTTCACCAGCAACAGTCCCTGACAAAGGGTATAAAATTAATGAGGAAACGGAGAACTGAATCATACACATTAAAAATATATGCAGTAAACTGAAATCATCAGTAGGGTTGCGTTACCAAAGAGTCGCTTTGATGTTCCAGTCTATTCTTTGAAACCAAGAATGCTTTTTAATCGTACCTGTATCGTTTACATCAGACTGTTGCCAGTTAAGTTACTAAGATTCAGCAATGTCTCAGGTGTTCTGGAAATCTTAGAGAAATGGACTGGGCATTTTACTGCAATGAGTTTCATCATTAGCGTTGGGAGTTAGGGGGATTTTTTTACACATTCTCTTACAAATTTTTAAAGTCTCAGTCCTTATTTCAGATTAACGCTCTGTAGGATTGAACTGATTATCCCCGTATTCATTTGGAGCCCTATGTCCTCCAGAGAAAGGTATTCAATGATTTGTAAAGATCATGAACAGCTGAAAAAAAATTTAAGCTCAAATGCTGTAACCTCCATGATTACTGAGTTAAAAAAACCCGAGGCTTTACAAGGAGACAGTTATATTGCGTTTACTAGTTAGCAAAAGTTCTTCTAAGACCCGAAGGGTATGCTGAAGTTTGGACTCTTGTTCCTCAAGTGCTTGAGGCACTCCAAGGGTTGCCTCCAAGTCTGGGAATAACGAGCAGCGGTGATCAAAAATCTCCAAGATGCAGAGAGAACCACCACAGAAAGCCTGGGATTCTCCATCGCTTTGGGGTTTTCCTTAAAGGCATCCAGGCTGCATGTGTGCTGAAGTTGAAGATCATTTAGTCAGGATCTGTAGATGAGTATCTATAGAGTATAACTATATCTATATAGTATATCCATATTGTATCTGTATATTCAGGATCTATATATGAGTTGATTATTTAGGAGGTGTGGCCTGTGTAACACATGAAAGGATAATCCAATCCCTCCTTCCTTTAAATGCTAGATTTGGAAAAGTCCAACATCCCAAAGAGGCCACCTGGATGTGAGCTGAAAAATGGGGCTGCAGCAGGCTCTTTTCCGCTCTGTAGGACAGTTTGTCTTTGCACATGAGCCCTGAGAATACGTCTGACCCTGAGCAGGCTTTTCCTAAGTGTTATTGCACAGAGAGGGCATATGTTGCTTCTGTTGCCTCCCTTCCTCCCGCTCGGGATACCCAGCTGGAGCTGAGGGTAGCTTAGGTGAATTAGCAGCTTTTTCACTTCATTTTCAGACTATTTTGATCATCCTGAGTTTAAGAGCGTCAATTCCCCTTGGAGTCTGTCTGAGCTGCCGGTTGAGAGTGAGGGGGTTGTTCAGCACATTGTAAAAGCAGATATATGAATCCTCTTCAAACTGGGAATACCATTTCAAGCAAAGCACTTATTTTATGTGTCCTGATGCAATGATAGTCTGTTAATCGCAGAATCTAGTTCTCTTATTGTGGGGAGTCTGCAGATCTAAATTCAAACTTCTGAAGAGCATTAGGATCTGTAGATAAAAGGCTCAATGTACATGGAAAATACTGTGAGAACAATCGGTGCATTGTGCTTAGATTCGGCTGTAATTACATTTTGTGACCAAGAGGAGGAAGGAAGCATGATTTACAGTGTTGTGATTTGTGATGCTTTTCATGTGTTCTGGCACTGCAACAGTGTTGGGGCTCTTTTATTGTGCACCGCAAATCTTTCCTAGACTAGAGTAATAAGGATGAAAGCAAGAAAACCATGATATTGATGACCATGCTTATAAGAGAGTTGTGTGATAATCCAATCTAAATCAAATGGTGATGTACAATAAGCAAACACATACCACAAAGAAAAAAAGCATTGGGATGTCTATCATTTGGTGGAAAATAAAAGTGAAATACCCATTCAGTGATACTGCATTTCCCTTGATATTCATCTGTATAAATTGAAAATAATTGCACCAAAATCAGTGAAATTACATTACAGCTCAACAAAAGATGGGAATTAACTCCTGCTACTAGTTTGCTGGAGACATGAAAAGTTCCAGTATACATTTTGAAGGCATTGTATGTTGTGGGCTCACCGTATCTGGCATTGATGTGAATAGTTAAGAAGTTGAAATGAATAGAAAGTGTTTATGTAGCAATGAGTAACAGATCTGATCAGGACAAAGAGAGTTCCTGTGAATTGGGTTCTTGCGCTGGGAGCTGTAGGGTTACCAGTCTTTGGACATACATGGGTGATAGTTCTGAAAACAGGTTCCAGTTTAAAGCAATCACTGGCACAGAGTTAATCTTTGTCTGATGGATCCATCCTTTCCACCCGGTAACAGAAAGTAGTATATTTAGACAAGCAGTTATTTGTCATAGTTTTTATGTGTGTTTGCACGCATGGGATGATTTACACTTTTATATATAAAATACATGTGAATCAGATAGTGTATAAGTTCCTGTATATGTTCTTGGGGGTTTTTTTTTGTGACATCTAAAGAAGTACCAAGATATGAAACTATTGTAATATTTTTTTTCTTGCAGAATTAATGTTAAACTTCATGTAGAATAACGGAAACATTCGTAAAAACATTCTTCTTACCATTTCTATGCTCAGAAAACTTTGAGTTTTAATTGCCTCTCTCAGCCAATGTATTATGGCACAGCGCTTCCACTGCTGAAGAAGATTGATTTCTTGTGCAGAAGTTGATGATGCTAATTAATCTACCTGAGCTTTTCCTAAGTTTCTGCCCAGTCAGTGTGGTGTGGAGATGGGGGTAGGTGATCAAGCTTTAGGTGCCTGAACGTCTCGCAGTAAATCTCAAGATTTACAGGGTGCATCAGGACATGGGCATAGTATGCAGTGGATGTTACACTTGTAGTATCTTGAACCTTATTTGAATAAAAATGCGGAGACTTTCTGCCTTACAGATTGAAAATGAGTGGAATGAATGAAGAATTGGACCAGAGTTGAATTAATTGTTCCAACACCAGATTTCAAGTGAGGCTGGATTGAAATTACCCTGCTTCTGATTTAGAATTGGAAGAGTTTTTAGAAACCAAAATTAAAACAGAAACAGGATCGAAAGTTACCATCTGGTTCAGGGAGAACAATCCTATGCTTTTGGCAACATCCACTGTGTATATTCTCCGTAGTAATCCGATCAATGTAAAAATAGATTGTCACCATACATTAATAATGCCTTGGGCTTGCATGGATGCAGCCTGTAGGCTGCAGGTATGTGGCATCTGTAAAACAGTGACACAGGCAGCAAATATGACACAGACCAGATTAAGGAAGGAACAAAACAGCTTTTATTGATGATATCTCCAGTATTCAGAAAGAATTGCACTGTTTTTTTGTCACTGTGAAATACATGCAATACTAGCGAGACCCTTCACGGTAGCCTTGCCTTGTGATATTTTTTCAGTGATGATGCACACTCTTTTGTACCAGAAGGGAAAGAAGCTAATTAGGTCCTTTATAAATACACGTGAAATATGCAATAAATAAAATCTTGAGAGAGTGCTGCTTAAGGTTATAGTGTTCATCTATCAGCCTCAAAAGAAAATTCCAATTATAATCCCAGCGCGATGAGTGGTTTATGTTATGTGCATAGCACAGGTATCATAATATTTTTGCTTCTCTTGATATATTGGTAATTTACTGAATAGTGGCACGAGGTACTGATTTGTTTTATGGCTGCCTATGAACATAGTGTAGTGTTAGTGCTCCATATTCTTCAGACTGAAATGGTTTGGATGCCTTCTGTGTTTATTGAGGTCTAGCGCTATATTTAATAGCGTTTTACCTTACCAATTTATCAGCTTTTCATAACCGTATCTGAACTGTCTCAAATACTCTCATATCCCAAATCATTCAGTCGGTGTTACAGTCCCGCAGACACCGAGTCCTGACAGCCGCCTGTCCTGTATGATCGTTTGTGCTTTTATTCCCTGATGGAAAGTGTAATTAGAGAACAATGATTTAGCTTTTGGGTTGACATACACTTCAAACTTACTACAATACTCTTCTCTTTTCATCTGCTGCTGTCTTCTTACCCAAGTATTATAAATATCTCTTACTTCTCTCAAGTTAACCTCCCAGCTCCCTCAGAGGAGGAATGCTGCGTCCATTAGCCATATAAAAACTTGTTGTCTAGGAGGGGAAAAGAAGAGTTATTTCTCTTAGTCAGCCTAGTGTGGGAATTTGGAGAGGCAGAATGTAATTAATTATCGAGCTTGAATTTTGGCCAAGCCTCTATTAGACTGAGAGTTACAGTTTTATTAATTTCTTTCATTTCTGTGATGATAGGAGGAGCAGGAGGGAGACGAGTGTGGGATCTTATGCTAACGTAGAGAGTTTGGACTCTTGCTGTGGCAACGTGTTTCAGTTGTCACTGTTTTAAGCTGGACTGCTTTATGTGGCTGTGGCAGGAGGATGGGGGGTAAAAATGATAGCACAGCTTCGAATGAAATTATTTGCAGGGGGAAAAAATGGTTAATTATACATAAATCAAGCTTACAAAAACCAACCAGAGCATGAAAGAGCTACAGTGCATGCCCTCTGCCTTTCACAGGCCGTTTCCAATTCACTTGGTGCTTTGTGTTGCTTTTCTGAGGCGATTCTTTCCACTTTATGTGCATCAACACACATTTTGTCATAATTTGTTGATGGTAACTTTTGGGCCAGATCTAGCAAGTCCCTCGTAGACTATTCAGTAATTAGATCAAATATAAATCAAGGAGTTGCAGCACAAGTTATTTTTTAAGTGTAGTTTATTTGATTCCCCTCCTATCTCTAGAGTTAATCTTTGTAGGGAAGAAATAGATGACTGTGAGGAGTAGTAAGGCTGAATGAATCCAGAATTGGGGGGGAGGAGAAGTGATGTATCCACCGAGGCCACTCTTCTGCCACATTATTGGGAGCATATGCCACATCAGCCAGCACTAATGGGAATAGTTTTATGCAATGGAGAAACAGAACGGGGGAGTAGAAGATCTGTCTTTGACAAATACATCTTTTGTAAGGATTCAGTTGTGTTCCCCTTCATCACCAAAATTCTTCAAATGTTATCTAATAGTTTACATTGAAACGATGGAAGAAAATTATTCAAGGTCCTAACTTTTCTGAATCTCCTGTTTTTATGTATTTGTCTTCTTCAATGCATGGCATGCAAAGTCCCGATACATTTCTGTTCTTAAATAATAAGAAAAATAGTAATTCACAGATAATTAGATCTGTTTTTCTTCTATCTCTAAGGAAAAGCTTGCATTCTGAAAAGGTTGAAGCACTGTGCTGTGTAATGGTTCTGCCGTCCTTGTAAAACAAGATGTACTTTGTCCTGTTAAAATTAGAACTACTTAAGAGGCACCGCAATTATTATGAAATTGCAAATCATCTCTCTCCTGGGAGAAGCTGATTTTCTTCACTGAAGGAAAGCTGGCATTAATAAGCACATAATCAATGAAAATAGTGTTGTCATAATGGGTATTGAAGTTTATATCTGTGGGAATAAATGATACCGTACAGGGTAGGAAGAAAAGCGGGGTCCAACTGAACAGTCAGCATTCCTTTTCATCTTCTGCCTTTTAGACTAATTCATCGTATAACCGACGGGTTGTGGAAAGTGGAATTCACTGCTGAAAGGAGAACAGGTGAACAACATAGAAAGTGAGCTGAAGATGGAGGGGGGGAAGATTATAATCAGTGATTTAATATATTTCTATGCATATTTCCAAGTATAATCTCTGGGTACAACCTTGAACCCCCAGTCACAGAAAGTTTTCTGCCTTACTTCGTTCCATTTCGACTCCGGACCGTGGTGGAGTTGCATGAGCAATGCCTGCTCTGTATTGAGCAACCAAGGCAAGGAGGGTAAATGATTAACCAACATGTGCCGTTCCTTTTGGGCCGTTGCTCAAAAATCACGGCAGAAATCAGCGAAAACCTTCAGAAATTCTCCTGTCCTGAGGCAGAGTGCTCGTCCCGCTCTCCTGCCTGCGGAGGACAGCAGTTCAGGACTTCCCTGTCCTTGCCTCTGCCGTCTGGCAGGGTGACCTTGGGTGCGCCGGCATGTCGTGGCCGTGGTGGGGCAAACACGCCGGAGCTGGCTCTGAGCGGTGGCCGGGGTAGCCGGTACACCGGTACACTGGCCTGGGTAGCCGGCGGCTAAGGAGGCGTGCGCTGGGCTACACAGTAGCTATCAAGCAAACACACTGTTTGCCTTTCCAAGGGTTTTGTTTTTTTAACGTTTTTTGTTCTCCGTCGTGATTGGTGGCTCCAGCATCCTCTCCCCAGCGCTGCTGAAATGAAGTTGTCTGCAGCTGGATTTGTAAGGAAACGGGAAAGATTTTCAAAGGCATAAATTTCCTTTAAAAACTCCGTAAGAGCTATCCGCCTGATTGCTGTTTGAGGTACTTCAGATCTTCTTTCTAATTTTGTATAGATAGGTTTCTAGTCATGGAAACAGGGGAGCAAGTTTATATACCCTTTAAAAAGAGGGGTCTTCTCCTGATAAACGGGAGTTTATTTCTGACTGCAGTTACGGGGATGCTTAGAGTCTAAATAGCAGGATACCTGCACAGAGGTGCCTAAATATTCAGGAACAGCATGTTTTAATCAGTATCTGAGAACATTAGCTTTGCGTTGTCCCTGTCTGAGTTACCGTGTTATGATATCCTTTTAAGTGCATTTTACTTTGAGCTTCAGTGCTGTACACACTCAACACACAGAGTTTGCAAAGTCAAGCGCTGTACCCAGCCCGTGACCCCGTCTGGCTGTTTCTTTTCATCGTAAACTCATTATCCAAGTCACTTCAGTCGGCTAATTAAATCCTCTTCTTTTGAACCTGTTCTTCAGTGGATCCTACTCGCTGCTTTCTGCAGAAGTGGTCCCTATGGGCCAGGCGTACCTTCTTTCTCCTCCTCTTTTCACCAGGTTTTCCCCCCGGGAGCGTGGGTCAGCCTGGTCCTGCTCTCGGTCCCTCCTGACCTCCATCCCAGGCTGCGGCGCGGGCAGCAGCAATGGCAGGGAAGGCATCTCACCTTCCTCCCCTCCTGTGAGGGTGATGCTTCTCAGTGGTACCTGCTTACCCTATCCAGCACCTCTCACCAAGTTTGCGGAGGTTTGAAGTGTCATCAGATTTAAACTGGTTTTAACTGGCCTGGCAAAAGCCACTTCCCTGACGAAAAAGCACCTTCTGCCTGTTTAAAACAAGAAGGATATTTGCATTCTTGAAGGAGGAGCGACCAGATATTATTTTCTCATTGTAAAACAATGTCTTTTTTTTCCTGGCTTTTATCTTGGAAATCATTGAACAGTTTTGGCTGATGTAAGAAAAAAAAATAGCCCGAGGCACACATCCAACATGGAAAGTTTCAGCCCAAACAATTAGTCTGGCAAAATTATAAGCAAGTGAAAATCGGATCTTATGGGAAGTATTGGATAATCCTTAGTAACAGGCTGTGTCACAGTTCCCACCTATGTGTATTGAATTTATGAGAACACTTTCTTTTTGACATGCGTGCATGCAACTTGCACACATTCTTATCCAGTGCATTCTGCTAAAATGCGTATCACTTAATTAAATAATCCACTTAATGTGCATAAAATTCACTTTATCTTAGTATGACTGCAGCTAATCGCATGTGTTGTTGAACCTGTTAACTGCTCATCATCTATTCGCCTAGTTTGAATTTTATAGCAGCAAACGGAGGACCAAATGCTCAGTGTCCTTTATTACTACTAGACATATTAGAATAATTATAAAATTTTTGCCCATCCTCAAGAATGTACAGTAAATTTATCATATAAAAGGTCGGTAATTGAAATGCTATTGTGACATAGAAAACTGTCTTGCAATTAATGATTCAGGAAAACAATAAGTTAGCGGAAAGCCTTCAGTCTTCATTCTTCTAATACATAATTTTGGTTATTTCCATATTGCGTTGTTCTCAGTGGGAGTCAGAGGAAGGCTTTGGCTGAATATTCTCTACCCCTAGCTAGAAAACTCTGTTGGTTTTTGTTACGTTTGCCTCACATAATCACTCACTGTGAATTTCAAAAAGCCTTTGATATTTTTGTGTGTGTGTCTGTCCCCTAAACAATAAGCTGATCCAAAACGAAACGTGATTTATTGCCTTCTGACCTTACACACAGCTTTTCCTTGTGGAAAACAGCATATGAATCTGGGTGTTAACTGCAGCTTGAGCACAGCTAACTTTCCTCCTGTGTGTTGTTGCCTGCGTTCCTAGGCAAGGTCAGGGACCTGGTCAAGTGAGGCTTTTTTATTTGGATGGCCGCTCTTGCCCACGTGCATTATAATAACTTTTTTTCCTGGATTCAGGTGTGCTTCCCAACCAATGCAGTCTTTGTGGAGAGGTCTCAGTGTTTACTGTGGCCACGGGCTGGCGATGCGCTGCTTGTAGCCTTAGCACTCCCAGGACCAGACTGAAAATGCCCTGGTGCTGTGGCAAAAGCAGCAGTAAGCACGAACGCCTTTCCCTCAGCTTGTTTGTTCTAATGGGTTCACGTTGTGCCACCGGCACAACTCTGGTGTCGGGGATGCCAGGGCAGGAAGGCTGAAACTTCCCGGGGAAATGGGGAGAAGGAAGGTGGCGTGCAGAGAACACTGCCTTAAAGCTTGTAATTTTCAGAGGAGCCGTCTGCAGGAATGCCGTAGGCGTGGAGGAATGATAATCTCAGGAGATTGCTTTGGCTGCACCCTGGGATGTATACCCATTTATGGGAAGATTCTTCTCACAGTGTTATAGGTAGAGGTGTATAAATCTGGGTGGCCTAACTAAACCCAGAAAATCGTTGCCCAGCATTAAATGGTCTGATGTGAGACTTCGAGTCCAGGACCCTCTACTACTTAGTTCTTTGGTAGACATAGTAGATACATGCTGGTTAGGGCGCACAGAAGGGAAAGGATAAAAAGAAAAAAAGTAAGCAAAGCATTTGAAATTTCAGTGTCTGTAAACAGCACATATGATCAAAGCCTGCTAGAAACCCTTTGTCAGAGAAAAGATGTGCAGATAAATGGTAATTTGTTGTTTGGACAAGTTTTTTTGGGGAGAGGGAAGGTGATTCACTGCATCTTCAGATGGTCACGGTTACTTTTCTGGTATTGCGCACTGTCCTGGCACACGATCCTGATGTAGCCAAGTTATTCCTCCTCCACTAGTCTTTCCAAGGTGGGCAGAGCCCGGGATCATTTTGCCCCAGTACGATGGCACCGTGCCTTGCAGCCAATCCTACTCTAAGAGGAAATGATGGAAGAAAGAACAAGAAGGAGGTGGTGGCGGGGCAGGGAGCGAAGAAGAGAGAGTGCAGTGGTACCGTACTGTTTTGTGAGAGCGAAGGATCATATGTTAGGGGAGAAGCCGGCTCTCGCGTGCATTGAGATCTGCACCACACATGCTGATGTGCTGATCGTGGCTGGTGACCTCATCCCTGCACAGGTCTGGATATCGCAGTGGTTGAGGTTTGCCAGCCAAGGACTGACTCTCTGGAGGAAAGTGAAGGCTGACTATTTTTGGCAGAGAATCCCCGCTCCTCACGGAGTCACTTGGAGTCTTGTGAAGACCGTGAATCTTACAGTCTTTTCTGTTTCAGGGCTTTAAAGGTGGATGGCAGATGGAGTAAGTTCATCCTCTGGTTATTTCATTCCTCAACTAAACCTGCTTTCTATTTGTGCCTGCGTGAGCTCTCTCATTTGCATTCCCATACTGTGCTCTCTCTTTCTTTTTTTTCCTTTTATTTTTCTTGGACTACTTTATTACCGAGACCCCAAAATCCAATATCAGACTTCCAAGTCCGTTCAGACACAGAGGAGCGGTGCTAACCTGTTCCACGTGCAGGCTGCTGGGAACGTCGGCGCTCCCACGGAAAGCGCCGTGACGGTCTGTCTCAGCGATGTAAGTCTCGGCTGAAGCCTCGGTCCCTGCAGGTGCTCTCAGCTGGATGCAGGCTTGTTGAGATGCCTTATCTGAAGTAGGACTTCGTCCCGAGCTCAGCCTTTCCGTGCAAGGAGAGGCATGCTAACGGGAGCCAAACAGATCGCTCTTTCCCAGCAGTGTTACCCAGCCCTCCTCAGGATGTGCCAAAGCCTCATAAACATCTTATGCCATTCTTAACATAGCTCTGGGATGGCAGTGGTTGGTATTTCCATTTGGAGTGACTGATTTTTAGGTTCTGCACCTAGCATTCCTTGTTACGTTTTACCGTAAATAAGTATGAAACTCTCCTGTGGTCCCTGCAGCTCTGCAGTAAAGGTAGAACTGTCCACCTCAAGAGATGGAGCATTTTCCCATTTATCCTTTGCCCCATCTGTTTTCAAATTAACTGATGATGGAGGAGAGGGGAGGATGAAGGGAAAGAATAGCATAATAAAACTCTTCTGTTGCATCACTGACAATTCGCAAAGAATGTTTGTAAAAATCAATGTAGCTTTTCTTCAAGCTGCTGGGGGGCACAAGTCTTTAGTCAATTAAGTCCTCATTTTTGGTTTTGTGTTTTTTTTCCAGCAAGGCTTCTTAAATGTCTGTTAAGTGTATCTGGTGCTATTAAGTGTATCTGGTGTCACTTTACCAGCTAAAATAATTAGCAAGTTTTGTGTATTTTAGGTATATACTAGATAAGCAAATAATAGTGGAAAATATGAAAGTATTGTTCAAATTAGGAATTAAAAATTGATGTAATCTGGATGTGAGCCACGTGAGTCTGAATTGTCTGACTAGTTTAGATCATGCAATTGGGAAAATAATGAAAAGGAAGCATAAGTACCTTCCAGATGCTACATTCAGTTATTCTGGATAAAGCAGAATATTATCTAAAATTCTGTATTTCTTTTTGTGATCATCCTTTCCAGTCTTAGGAGGGCAGTCAAGATAAAATAAGATCTGTGAGCTGCCATTTTCCCCGCTAGCTGTAAAAAAGTTAATCTGGTAATTTGTTCTTGAGCAGGTGGATGTGGCTGTTCTTATTGTAGTCCTAATTTTCATTTTGAATAGAGATATTAATCTGGCAAGCTGTACTTGATTTGTGTTTCAAAAAAAACCCAACTGGTGGGATATCTATAGGCCGGATGGGAATAATTTTATCTAAAGATACTAGCTCCTTTAATAACAAGTCAACCCTTCTTCTCAGTGTAGTTTATCCCACTACTTTTTTTCTTCCTTTTCAACTCCACTGAGGGCTTGTATCCTGAGAAGACCTCCCTTCCTTGCGCTTTGTGCCTGACCTCCCTACAGTAGTACTTGTTTACCTAGAGAGATAATTGTTTTCTGGAGAGCCTCCAGCTGGTAACTTACTTTTTCATTAGACCCCTTTTTCCTATTAGTTATCTCCTGTTAGTTGATCTGTGTCATTTGATAAAACTAATTAGGTAATAAAAGACTGCTTCTGAACTCCTCCCTTTAATTTTGGCATGGTGAAATGTACTTCTTGGCACCTCGCTCTTTCCTCATAAAGACAGCCTTCAGTTGACAAACAACATTAATCCAAAAGAAAACAAGCCAGTTCACGCATCCTCTCTTGATATATCCCTGTGCCAGAACAAAATAGTTCCTAACAAATTATTTGTACCAAAGATAGTGACATAACCCTGGCTCTGTTTTAGAGTTTTGCAAATGTTTGCAGTGCATCTCAAGAGGCCAGGCTAAAAATACTCAATGAAACCATTCAGCGTGCTACTAAAAGCATTTTGTTTCCTAGGACTTTCCTCCCTTCTGAAAATGCCCTCCCACAGCTGCGTTACATTTATTAGAAGGTGTTGCAGGTATAAGGTAGGAACATCACATTTTATATTTTCTTTTAAGATTTAGCCTTATTTTCAGGCTTGCTTTTTAGATTACGTACTTGTTTTCTTAAAAAGAAATCTCACTGGAAGGAAAGTTTATTATTAGTTTCAAGTTGAAGTATACTCATCCAATGAGAAAGAGGCTGATCAGATTATCCTTCATAAAATTTTTCAGTTTGAAGGTTCGTTGTGCCGTGATACGCAGCATTTCAAAGACAAATAGCAAAGAATTGCTGTTTCTATATGGCCAATTGCCTCTGCTACACCCTAATGAGGTAGAAATTACCTGAGGACGCTGGTGGATTTTTTCATGATTGCTGCATGCCTGCACCCCAGGAGACAGAAGGTCTCAAAGCGTCCTTTGAGAAGAATACGGAATATGCTGTGCTCAGGTGTGGGATCTGTAGAAATCACTGTCATCATCTTCTGTTTGTGGTGCTCCAGAACCTGGAGGAGAACTATGTCCAGGATCCTCAATGGTCCAAACACCCAGCCCACCAGAAACTGGAGGGAAACAATTGGCCAGGTTTCAGATGTTTTACAAACAGCAGTCATTTTATGGAGTGATGACCAAAGGTAGGCATCTAGCTTGGCTGATGCTACACACGACCTACCCAGACTCATACGGGGTCTGGACCAGATGGTGGAGGCCAGGCAGGATACCTGAGGTCAGGTGTGGATGACTGAACTGAACTCTTACCTAGTCTTGGCCTCTATTGCAGCACGATTTCAGCCTAGAGAAAATCTGTCAAAGCCAGTGAAATTAGACCAACATAAGGATCTCATCAGAATCCTGTGTTTTACACTCAAAAATGTCATCTTTCTTAAAAGAGTGGCTTCTACCTGTTCATTATTCAGTGTTGAATGCAACCAGCACTTTGGGCAGGTCTGAAGAAGGTTTTGATATTAGTTGCATATTTACAGTGCGCTTCCATGTCAGAAAGATGTACCGTGGGGATGTTCAGACTCTGTTGTGCTCACAGAGATTTGGAGTACTACATCTTCAGGGATGCAAGAGCCCCAAAATAGCAGCATATGAAATTTTAAAATCAGTGCTATGATAAACTTGGGTAGTACCCGGGTGTGTTTATAAGTGAATCATGTGATAAATAAATTATGGTAGTGATAGTGAGATGCAGTTATAGCAATAAGAAGTGACTGTTTTAAAATGAAAGAAAAATTGAAGTTTGTACTTTCATTTGTCCTAATTAGATTCAGAAAAAGTTTTGACTTGCTTTCTGCCCCTGAACATTTTTTCATGTCTTCTCTGGATGCACTTACAGCCAGCTCTGACTCAGGGGCATTTAGCTAAGATGCCCAAAATGGTTATTATCCTCTGGAGCTGCTAGTTTTCCTATCAGGAACGCACCTGAGCTATTGCAATTTATAACCTACCATAATCTCAGCTAAAACTTTTGGCTGTTTTGACTAACATACCTCGTATCTCAGGCAGATTTGATTCTGCGTTTCTAGCATGAAACATAAAAGCTTTCCAAGCACATGCCAGTTACCACTGGGAGTGAATCAAAAGCATGGACTCGCCTACCGCTGCGTCAAATCTGATAATTGCTTTTTACTCATAAGCAGCTCTGGAGATCCAAACGACCAAGCCTGTTTGTCCTCCATGCTTTCATTTAACGTACTGTTCGTTTTCACTTCAGGTAGTTCCTCATCCCTCCTGGCTGAAGTTCCATGCCAGGAGAAGACCCTGTCAAAGCCTTGCAGGAATTGCCCCAGTGCTGTGCTAAGGGGTGCGTCAGTGAATTGTATCGTGTGTGGCGTGACTTAGAGCTTATTGCGAACAAATTCTGCAGGATTATAGGTTTGCTCAGAGGTAGTGTTGAGAGGCTCTGTATTTATAGGCAGCTCTGTGGTCCCCGGCAGCATGACACCCGTTCCTTCCCCCCCCACCCCCGCCCAGGATCCCTTCCCTGTCTGGGCTGTGTGCTGTGAGGATGTGGAGCAGCGCCAGAGGTGCTCTTGCCAGCGGGGTTGTGGGCTGTTTCTGGCCTGACCCCAAAACAAGGGCCGCAGATAAGGAGCAGAGGAGGCTGCAGCCTGGTTTTTGAATGGAGTTGCTGTTGGTTTCGCTGCCTCGGCTCAGTGTTTAGCCGTGGTCTCGGCAGCGCTGTCGAGATCTGGTCCATGGGAAGGGAGAGAGACTGCTTGGCTTTTACAGCTGCAGTCCTGTCCTGGGCGCCACGAAAATAAATGAAGAGGTGCTGTTGAGCAGGAGCGGTGCGCTGGGTGTCCTGGCAGGAGACAGCATAGCACCTCTGCTGCTTTTTTGGCTGGACGGGACGAGAGAGCTCCCCAACCCGCTGCCCGTTCGTGCTGCCGACAGATGCTGCCTGTACGCCTGATGAGACGAAGCGAACCTCGCCATCCTCACCCTCGCATGCGAAGGCAGTGCACTTTGGTATAACGGGTCCTTTTCACTTCATATTAAAACTAAGCTGTTAACATATGGTGGATTAAACCATTAACATCCACATTTTCACCCACAGAGGGTCCACAAACGCTATCTATATAGGGGATTAAGAGTGCGTAGCTGTAGGTGTTATCAGTGAACAAGGAGAACTGTGTCCTTACCAGCTAGCAGCCGTGCAGCAGCTTCTCCTGAATTCACCAGAAATCCTTCCACAGTGTGTAAGCAGTCGCAGTGACTTTTGCAGGGTGTCTTCTATCGTAGGGATTGCTGTTGCGACACTAGATTCTTTTCAGGTTCGACCAAATTGTGCTTAGGTGAGGCAATTATTGTAATTTTTTTCTGAATGAAAACATCGGAGAAATGCCTAAACCCATTAGAAGATTTTTAAGGGGAAAACCCCACCCTATTTCACTGCTGTGCCAGTGTGAGCTTTGCTGACAATTCAGCAGTGGATGACATTTTACAGTGCTTTTGTCTGGTGCTAAAAAAAAAGCTTTCTGATGTATGCCAAAGTTACATCGAATACATATAAGAGCTAAGACTGAGCATACCTCTTGCAAAGGAAAATTAAAATTGGAAGGAAAATATACTCAGTTGCAGTGCAAGTGAGATGTGACAGTGACTTTCTTCTATGCAAAAATTAAGACAGAAGGTGAAAAATGCTAAGAGCTAAATAATAGCTAGCACTAGTAAACAGTATTTGTCTTCAAAGGGCCATAGGGATTTTCATGAATTTCAAAAGATCCATAAGAGGACGGGATGATTTGGCTTGACTCACAGATACTGCAGCCGAAGCAAAGAAGTTAAGTAACTGTCCATAGCAGAGCCAAAATGAAATCTGACTCAGGTATTCCTGGTGTCTCGCCTTGTTCTCTGGTTGTTTGACTGTCAAAGAAGACTGACACCAAAATGTCAGGAAGGTCTACAAATTCTTCTTGATTTTTTTTTTTTTTGCTTCATTTAGCAACTTCTCTGTAACAGACGTCGTTTGTACCACAGATGCATAAAAGTGGTTTGAGCATGTCTGCTTCCAAATATATTTTATTTTTAGAAACTGCAGAATTTTCCCCTGTTCTTACCATTTCCTGTGGTTTTACTCTGGAGCGTGATGGATGAAGAAGGCTATTTGTGTGATTAAGGTATGAGAATAGAAATTATATGTCCTGGGTTTACAGATGCAAGTCAGATGTGATGGTCAGTCCCTTAAGCATACTAACAAGTGAACTTCCTCGTCTCTAAAAGAATATTTGTCTTATTAGAAGTGTGTAGGAGAAGTGAGCCTGCGCTGAGATTTGAAAAGCCCTGTGGGATCCATGGAGGAAAGTGTCCGTGAAAGTGATGTTAAATCAGTGAGAGTGTAGAAACAGTGCGTTCACCTGTAGTAAGCAGTGAGAGAATTAAGCTAAACAGGAACAAGACACAGTGGAATGAGTGTTGACACATGGAGTTAATTGAGAACAATTAAGTCTGTGTGTAGACAAGATCTACATAGTCCATTTGAACTGCATGGTATTATGTGAGTAAAGGGTGCAGGATTAGACCCATTGTTTACAGATTTACCTAATGCTTTAAACTATTTGGATGAATGGTGTTACACAAATGTTAGTCATAATTATTATTTAATTATGACCACATGTTTACTTTGAACATAGTCCTATGCTTAATATGTAGGAAAGCCGGGATAATATTGCAGCTTCAGTGTGTGAGCTACTGTTTGCCAAGCAGCGTTTCGCTAATGGCTTCTCCTTTCGTGTGATGAAAATGCCTCCCTGGACTGTGAAGTTGCACTGGTTGTGGTATGTAATGGGCAAATAGCTTTCATAAAAATACCTTCAGCTAGAACATTTTGAAACAGATGCGTCTGAGATAGAATGCTAACTTATTAAAATTAATGGTATTAAATGTGCTCCTTGTGTATCATTTCAAAATATCTGAGATGCCAGTATTTCATTCTGATTACATTGAGAGCGCAGAAAGCAAATTTCATAGTATGATTCATCAGATCAGGAGTGCTACAGAATTTCTATAATTCATGTGTTGCTACTTGCATTTGCATTTAAATGTTTAAACTGTTATAAAATTTCAGATTCTTTAAACTTTAATCTAGTTTTTTCACTCCTAAGCAGAACGAAGGTATTTATTTCTTCTTTAACTCCATATTTTGAGGTTTTCCTTTGCTCAGATCTTCCATTTCAGATACTGTGGAAAGCTTAAGATAAGTTTATGAGTGGTTACAGATAGAAGCAAGGAAAAGAGCTTAGTGCTTTTTTCTTTTATCTTTTTCATTTTTGTTCTTTTTTTTAAGGAACCTGATAAGAAATATAATTCTGAGGAGTGTGTGGTATATCCTAGGTTGCACGAGATGGGATGCTGTTCTATCCTTTTTACTAAGTTAATGCTTTTTAAGTGACTAAAGATAATGGAGTATGTTAGCCTTTTTGTTAGAATGCTTTTAGTGCATTTTTGAATGGAGATGTATATCGCAGTCCCTCCGCGCGTGGCATTTTACAATGACTGTCAGTGCTACTGAGATGAGAGGGGGGAAGAGACCTCTTTTAAGCACAGGCTGTGCACATGGGCTTCCGTGAGGGACAGCCTGGTCGATTCAAAAATATTAGTCTTTCCTTTAACCCAATGCAGGAATCTTCTGAACTCTCTCAGTTCCCGAATCTCGTCTAGTCACTGCAGACCATATTTTTCTCATTGTTTAAGGCACTTGTTTTTCCCTGTGGGCCTCCCCTGACATGATTGCCTCCGAGTAAACCCGCTTGTGAACCCGACTCGCCAGCATGTAGACCTGTGAGTCTCCTGGCCATGGCAGGACCCGACACCATGTTCACCAAAAAAAGCACGTGTTTCTTCTGTGTTTCTGTACTTCAGTGGCCAGCATGGATTCGGGATTGTCCTGAATGCCTGTTTGCTTTGGGGAGAGATGACTTTTCTAATGCATTTAAAAAAAAAAAAAAATAAACTATTCGATCATTTAGAATAAGTGTGTCTTTTCTAAGAGGAAGAGGGGAGACATGCTGATTCCTGTAGGAGAGAAGAAACTTTTTTTTAAAAGTCCTAGGTGTTCAAAGTTTACTTAAACTTTCCTTCACACGAAAAGACATTCTGTTCTAGATGACTGTTTCTACTTGAAAACAAAGTATTTTGGTAGACGTAATTTACGTTTTATTTGAAAAGATTTCTGAAAGGAAGCTTGGTTTTAAGAAACCGTTTCGCCTCTTCAATTTATTATTTTGGTGTAGAAATGAAGGTAAAAATAATTTGTGAATACAGTTTCCTTGCGAGGGCTTGAGTTTCTGCCCAAGGCTCGAGCATTCCTTTGCTTTCCTCTGTGTTTTTCCAGCCCTGCCATACCATTGAATGTTTGAATATTGTAGTGTCAACAGCTCCTTGTGTTTTCACTTGATACAGTTGAGCAAAAGTTTTGACATTCAGCTGAAATGTTTGAGGAGCCATTACCAGCATAATTCTGCTTCTTAAGTAAACCTCATCTTGGTGCTTGAAATCTAAATGGATTAATATTTTTAATGTCTTGTTTACAATGCTGCCTATGAAAGCCTGTATTTGTCTACTTGCCAACCTTCCTTCTTGGCCAGGAACCGTTCTGGCGTGAATCTCCACACTGGGCTCCCATCCATTTTCCTTGAGTCTCTCTGGTTCCCTCCCTTTTCCTCAGGGGCTCTCTGGAAGATTGTCAGAAGGGCTTTAATTTCTGGAGCAAGTCAGCTTTTTTTGACTCCTAAATATTTCTGCCCCAGCCCTGAATTTCAGAGTTTGCCAGCAACCACAGATAGCTTGCCCTGGTGGTGTTACAAAAAAACACATCTTTTCTCAGGTTTTGATGAAAACAAACCTAAAAACAAGCCGGTGTTAGCTTTGTGAGTGGGCAGAAAATGATGGTTAAGAAAAAAAAGCAGCTTGCACGGGGGGTGTGTGTGTGACTTGACGAGGTGCCCAGCAGTCGTGATGGAGCAAAGGTGAGTTAGTAGATAACTCCTAATGTAGGTAATATACGTTATAGCATACTGCAGTATTTTGCCAGCAGAGCCATACTAGCTGGGAATGCCAAAAAAAAAAAAATCCACAAAAAAAACCCAAACCAAAATTGTGCAGTCTGGTGACGCTGGCTTACATATGATTGCTGAGGGTCTTCAGGGGTAGGCAGGCTCTTAGAGGAGAGGCAGGAATGTGACATAAGCCCCAACGCTAAAGCAGCAAGCAATGTATTAGAAAGTAGAAACCAGGGGTGTATGATATCAGACTACATTACGGTAAAATTATGCAGCTGTAGGTATGGTGAACCCTCTCTTCTGAGGAGGCCAGCAAATCCTCACTAGTGGTTATTTTGATATGTGATACCCTGATGCTAATCTGAGAAGTTGAATGCAAAAAACCCGAAAGAAACCCCAGCCACAATAACAACCCTTAGCCGAGTGAGAAGCACTTGGCAGTGCTCGCTGCCTTCTTAGAAACGGAGAGTGAGCATGAGCTCAGTCGGTGACAGGGCGCAAGGTTCGCGTCGAGGGATGGACGGGTCTTTGCACGGTCCCCTGAACCGGCTACGTGTGGAGTGAAGAGGTGGTGTCTCCGCATCGCAAGACTGAGACCGGTAATCGAACACAACCCACCCCCATCCCAAAGCGGCAAAAATTTCCGCTTGGTCTGTCTTTGAATAAGATGAGGGGGTTTGCTGGCTGGGCTGGTGTTAGAGGGGAGCGCGGCAGGGTGGCAGCCCTGGAGCAAAGCCTGGCCGGATCCCCGTTTCGCGTGCCTGCCCTTGCCCTCGGATGGGCAGGAGCCGCCGTGACCCCGTGGCGGAGGAGCAGCCGCGTTGCCCCTGCCATCAGGAGGGCGCTGGCCTGTCTCCTGCCCGTCCCCTGCCGCGGGAGCTGGGCTCCAGCCTCCCAGGAAGGTCCCCCTGTGCTGGAGGTGAAGACGAAGGCAGGGATGGGAGGAGAGAGCTGATCCCCCCATGTTCCTGCCCAGGAGGGACTTCAGGCAGGGGATGGTGGTACCCCAGGAGTGAGTGAGTGAGTGAGTGAATGCATGTTGGTGTGTGTAAGATGCCGATTTCCAAAGAGATTTCAATTTCTGGTTCTTAACATGCCATTTAGTTTTCAAAATGTGGTATTACTCAGATGTATTGACAAGGCGAAGTAATCTTGACAGTCTTTCATTACAGATACACAAGGCATATGAGTATCCTTAATGTTGTATACACTAGTGTGTCTGGCCCTAAAAAATGCTAAAAAGAAGTATAAATAGCAGGAATAAGGAAAAACGAAATTCGGATTTAATATGGGAAGCAGCCAGGTGTTTGGCTACCCTTTATCAATTATTGATCATTTTGTCTTCTCTTCAGAAATTATTTGGAGTCCGGGGATTCTCAGTATTTTCTTTTAAAAAAAAAAAAGTCTCCTTGCCTTTTTCAGACATCAGGATTACAAGATGAATGTGCAAACATGAGTGTGTGAGTCAGGAAACATGCCAGCGGAGGTGGCTGCTTGAGCGAGTCTGTAGGTAAACAGAAATAAAGTTAATTGGCAGTTTTCTTGTATAGCGCGGGCAGCTGAAGTCCTTCTCACTGGAAGAAATTTTCTTTTCCCATTATCCTTCAGCATTCTCTTGGAGGGATTGTCTCAAGGGAAGTGAGTGAGTCAGAAAATATGCCAAGTTCATGTCACGGCTGTTGCGGCGTTTCTTTCTCTTGCTGGCCTCCAGGAGCTTTATTGGCAAGTGTTTTTAAAGGAAATGTTGGCACAGGAAGGCCTTATTGTTTATGTCATGAAAGTCTCTTGGCGTCTTCTGCCTTGTTATTTTCTCCCTTAAATGGGGAAATTAGGAGTGGGGGGGACTGAGAAAGGAAAAGAGGAGAGAAGCAGAGTATTAACTTCCAGACTGTTGAGGGTTGCTACCAAAAACTGTCCTCCCTACGTCAGGATGTATCTCGGTGAGTCCTCTCTTTCCTTTTTCTCCGTTGCTGCTTTGCAGGCTGTGCTGCAGCCAGCGGATCGATTTCTAACTGTATGTTTCCTCTTCGTGCTTGTCAAGATGTGGCATTTAGAGAGCTTTCAGAAAGAGAGAAGCCAGCAGTTTTCTGGTGGGCTCTCCTCTGCCAGAACAAGGCAGGGAGAGGCAAACGCAGAGCCCAGCCGGGGTCAAATCACTGCCACCTTCTCACACGCGGAGCTGGGCTCTGCCGTGGGCTGTCGAGGACGTTTCATGAAGTTCTTTCCAGTTCTGTGTAAGGTTTGTGTACAAAATAGAACGTGATTTACAGAGGAAAAAAAAATAATAATAATTGGGAAGTTCTGTGGAGCAGATGCGGTGGGTACGGACAGGAACAATAGCGGGACGCTGCACGGTCAGAAATGCTGCTTGGTGAAAACCAAAGCAGAAAGCAAAAGCATTCATTTAAATATATATACATTCTTAACAAAAAAAAAAAAAAAACCCAAAAAAAACCCAACCCAAACCCCCCACTAAACTTATTCATATGCACTGAGGCAATTTTGGCATAACATTAAAGCGCACACAAAAAAAGAATTATGTCCAGTGCAGCAATAAAAGTTGCTGTAACCTATTACCCTCAAATTAGGTGAGAGTTGTGAAGCCTCTGAGGATGCTATTAAAGAATTAAATGTTAACATTTCAAAGAATGTTTCAATATTTAATATTTTGTGATTTGGAAAGTGAAAAGTTAACTCTCTGCTTGTGATATGTCATGGCGGGAAGTCTGTTTCTAAACCAGGTTTGTTTTTATCTATGATATTTGCCTCTCTGATACTTATGTGTGGAGCTCAAAGATACAGGATGAAAAATTCTTTCAGGTTAATGTCGCAAAGATATGCCTTGATGTAAAAAAAGAGCAAAACCCTATTTCTTCTGGATTTGTTACCAGCAGCAAAAAAAAAAATTAAAAAAAATTAAGGCAATATCCTATTTTTGTGAGCTCAATATAGAGAAACTGACATCTAAGCCACTTTTCTTTGTACCCAGTTAAACTAAGGATTGTCTGTGAGATTAAATATCTATTTCAAGGCTATGATGCAGGTTTTGTGATGTCTCTTCAAACACTAACTATTTGTTGGTACATAATACATCTTTTTATTGTGGCGCCTTACTTGCATTTTGGTGATGCTTTTTTGGAATGCTCTTTTTCAAAGGAAAGAGGGATGATTAATCTTGGCTCTTAAAACCTACGTTGTTTCGCTTTTCAGCTCTTTCATGTGTTTTTGTTTTCTGACCTACCTATTTGTGGGTCTATGCAAAATTCTGTAGTGTATAATAGTTTAATTTATGTGAGCTTTTCCTGCCCCCCTGCTTCCAATTTTGCTCTTTGATTTGCTCAGACCTTGCCTTCACTTTCTTTAAAAATGTATATACAATTGAAGAAGGTTACTTTAGAGTAAAAGTTCTCATAGAACATGCATTTCTAGACCTGAATATTCTTGGAGCTTGGGTTTTTTTTCAGATTTGGGATCTTGTTCAGACTGCTACAGGAAAAGCATTGGCTGCCAGCATTAGAATCCAGGGAACTGGAACCTGGTTCTTGCTTGGAAAACATCTTTAAGAACAGCGGCTGTTGCTCATATCCCTGTTTTCAAGTATTTTTACCTAGACTGATCCATAAGAATTATTTTGTAAAATTATAACCATAAAAACAGGGAAAAACACCCCTTCTTGAAAGCACTGGCTGATTTGGGTATCATTTCTTTGGATGAACATGAATCTGTAACAATATAGTCACTTTTAAAAGGACATCCTAGTTGCATATAGTATGTTACAAGAGAACCATTTTCAGTATGGTGTAATTGTTGTCTAGAATATGACATAAAATTTTTCTGGTTTTCTCTGTGTGCCTATACATTTATCTGTACCTATGAATATATTCGAATAGTTGTAAGTATCTCAAAAGGTAAGCACTGTAATGCTTACAGGAATATCACCGTGGATTTTTCTTCTGTGTCAGGAATCCTGCATTTCTCTGTTCTAGCAGATAGAAACCTTTGTGCTGTGTTCCTTGCATCTCATGTCATAACATGAGAAAACCCAAACCGTAAAACAGGGTGTGAATAACCGTACTTTGGCCTTTGTCTGCTATCCGCTTTACCAGCCAGCCAAAATTCTTTAGACATGACAGTAAAAGTGCAATATTAAATCATCAGCCTATACCTACCGCTCCGGTGTCGGATACGCTGCGACAAAACTGCTTTATTGCTATGTGGGAGCACGAAGTGAAGTACATTAGAGCGCTGTTAACAGAGTGTCACGATGAAATTTTAAATGGAAAATTACAGTTTTCTGGACGAAAAGTTCAATTCGAAACCTTTTGGGTTAGGGAGGCCTGTGCTAGACCCAGGGGACAGTTCCCTGATGACCCTGTTTTTCATCCTGGCAGACTGCTCCGTAGCGAGGTGCCCAGCATTGCCTCAGCCAGTGGGTAGGACACGGTGGCCCTGCACCCCTCGGCTGTGCCTGGATGTCCCAGGGTCCCCGGCTGCACCTACCTCCCAGCTTCTCTGATGGGTTGAAGGTCCAGGGTGCATGACCCCGGTTCCCCAAACCGGGTTTTCTTGAAACTTTGGCTAACGAGACAGCAGCAACAAATACAACATCAGCAGGCAGGATTTTTGTCAGATGTGGAGAGAAACTATGCACAAAGCCTCCAAATGGTGCGCTACACCCCGTTCCCTCCTTAGCTGTGCTGCGGGTCACCCCAGGCTGGATGCTGCCGCCGTGCCCTCCTCCTTCTCCTCCTCCTCCTCCTCCTCCTCCTCCTCCTCCTCCTTCTCCTCCTCCTCTTCCTTCTCTTCCTCCTCCAGGAGCCTGGCCCCCGGCTGGCCGCAGCTGATGAGCGCTCCACTCCTCCTGGCTCCCCGCTCAAGGGGAGGCACTGCCAGCCTCTCTTCCCCATGTTTGGCTCCTGCCTTGCCATGGCAATTGCCAGAACGTGCAGGTTTTTTGGACTTCGGTGTCCCTGTTGAGCTGGGTTAAAGCCGTCTGACAGGCAGAAGGTATGGGGCAGAGGGAGGGAAGGTGATGGTGGCGTGGTGCGCAGCCACTCTGATAAACCTAATTTCCTTAGGGAATTCAGTGGAAATGTCCTTCTCTGTCCCCTGAAGCTTTGAAGTCACCTGTGAGCTTGGAAGCCTTCATTTTGGGCTATTCCATTGGTATTAGGCTTGTTGGTTTCCTTTGCGATGAACTCTGAGGAAGCTACCTTCACCATCTCGAGAGCTTTGTCCCCTCTCCCACACCTCCACTCATTTTTATTGCTTTGGAGAAAGAAGGAAAGAAAAAACGGATATGGGAAATAACAATCTTGTAAATTTTTTTTTTCCATAATTCATAACCGTTCATTTTCTGACAGCCAAATTCTGTCACGTGTGCATAAAGAGCTGATCAGGATGATGAGTGCTGTCAAACCAATTATAATTTAGGACTGTGTTGTTCATCATACAGGCTGAACAGCATGGCTTAGCAGGGAGAGGTCAAAATTCACAAGTCTACCCGGTTCTCCACGGGAGGCAATGATTTGGGGAAAAAATGTGATCCGGTTATAATCTACTTGGATTTCCAAAAGTTTTCAATAGGGTTCTTTCCTGAAGGCTTTTGAAATTAAACCTGCCGTGCAACGAAAGGGAAACTCCTGTTGTGAATTAATAGCAGGTTAAAAGTTAGGAAGCAACGGGGAGTAAATGGTCAAGTTCTACAATGGAGGGAAGTCACCAATGGAGTCCGCTAGGCATCAGTCCAAGCGTCTGGGTGGTTCAACGTATGGAAAAGGGAGGTAATACTGAAGTAATAAAGCCTGCTGGCAGTGCTAGAGTCAACTGAGAAGAGTTGTAGAAGGATCTGACAGTATTGGGTGTGACGGAGTAAGAAGGTGGCAGAGGAAATACAGTGACAGTGAATGTTAGTATTTTTAAAAGGAGAAGAATTGCAGTCGTAGCGGACTTGCGACCACTTGGGGAAAAAGTGCTGGTGTTTAATAGATGCTTCTATAAAAATAACAGCTGAATGCCCATCAGATGTCAAAAAACAAATATTGGGAATTTTCGGGAAGGGGATAGAGAAAAATGCCATATTCTCCATGTTTCACTTTACATAGGACTTCATCTAAGTTTTGCAGTCTTTGTTATGACCTGTGAGATTTTCGTGTCTGTAGTGTTAGAGCATATAACACAGCACGATATTTTCCATACTTAGATGCATCTTTTTCTGACCTGATTTAGAACCCCTGTAATACTGAAAGACGAAGATAGAGTCTAAATCTATTCCTTTCTATTTTTCCAATATTTATGCCTATCAATACTGTAACACTTTGACGGAAGGATCTAGCAGTTAATCTTAACTGGTAATTAAGAAAGAAAAGTACAAAGGTGTATCTGAAAAATAAAACAACTGAAGCCCTATCTGTATGAAATCTCATGCTGGGAAGAATTACAAATGTGGATAGCTTTATGCCGAACAGAAGCCCTCCTTAACAAATAAGGATAATTCAGCTGGGGAAAGCTATGTGTACTTTGCTGTAGCGTGCCTGTCTTCCATTATATTTTATTCCAGGATGTGTTAGTCTCAAAGGACTTTTTGAATGGGTGGATTCAGATGTATGTGCATCCAGCTGTTAGACCTATCAAATCCTGTGTTTATTGCTGAGCAATGTCACCCAGCAAAACTTGTGCCTGTAGGTATTAAGCACCAGTATTGTGTCCATAAATATGTAGAATTAACCAGTTTGCCATAGGTACTTTGCAGGTACAATAACTGTCGCATATTTTGTATATATTTCAGTTGTTCTCTCAGTTACAAACTTGCACATTGTGTGGTACGCATACTGCACTGAATGATTTCCACTTTTCCCCCTCCCCATCCATCTGAAGATTTCAGATATTTAATAGAAGAAAGATAATCTGATCATGCATTCATGAAGTCATTGGTCTTTGGATCATTTCGCTTATGGTTTTATATGATGTTAAAAGTTCCCAATTTCTAACAAAAAAAAAAAAAATTGCAAAATTCTTCATCACCTGCAAAAGGCTCAAGATCACAGTGACCAGACTGCTCTTCAGAATTACATAGTTGCATTACAATAGCTTAAAAGATTCTTATTGCTTCCCTGATACAAAAAAAAAGATAGGTTATGCCATGTTGTTCTAATGATCATTTAATATATATAGAGAAGTAATAAGTAAGTTTACAATTCACATATATACTCCAATTTAAATAGAAAAAAATTGAAGTTGAAGAAAAGCAGAATAAACTTTGATTGATAATCAGTGTATTTTTTCATGGAAAAAGTAACGCGAAGATTGCCACTGTATAAATAGATTGTGCATAATGAAAGAAAATGTTATTTCTGCATTACTTAATTTCTCATTTTTCTCCCTGACATTTTGAATCAAGCATTAGTCTGTAGAACAGATACAAAATATCAGAGGTAAAACAAAAAGCTAAACTTTGTCTTCAGGATATAATTTCATTAACTTCATTGGGCATTACTCAGAGCGGATCCATTTTTAGCATACTGCATTTGCATACTGACCTTTTTTGTGCTGTGTATGAAAATTGGTGCTGTGATGTGTTGATTAATCCCGTAAAATAACATTTAAGACTTCATTTAAATATATTCTTCGGTGAACAATAATGACATTTAATTCATTACAATAATAAAAATGTCCATTACAATAATAAGAATAAATCTAGATAGTTTCCAGATAGCTGAAAAAGTCTTGCAAAGCTAAGTCTTATTTTCAGAAATGCTGACATTCTCCTTCTGTCTTTGGTAGCTGTCACTAAAGTGCAGAACTGTTGAAAGTTTAACGAACTTATGCAGGATAGATCTAGACATTAGGTCTGAAATGGGGGAATGCACATACATTTGCATGTGTGCACATACTGACAACATTAATTTGGAAAAACGTCAGCTAAAAACCTGAGACGGAGTAGCTACTCCAGGTGAGCTGCATAAATGGGCGCTTTTATTCCGCTTCCAGTGTCATCTCTACACAGTTTAATTTAAACTGAAAGCAGACTTACTCCGGAGGAAATAATCTGGGATGGTTAATGTGTAGGTTGCCCGAAATAATGACTGAAAAATGTGTACGTAACTGTGTTGTCCTGCTGAGATCCCAGGTGGAGTACCCGCTCCTGTTTTGTATTGTAGGAGACATAATGAGCAACAGGAGAGATTCGAGGCAAGAGTATCAAGAAATATCAAAGGCTTAGGAAGCTGGAGTTCCAAGTAAAGGTTTAGCGAAGCACGGCTGCTTAATTTTGCAAAAAGATGATTGGGAAGACCATGATAATAGTTCTCATGAAATGCATAAAAGTTAGCTGTGAAGAAGAGGGGAAGCCTCTCGTGGGTCTAGCAGGACACTGGGAGTTGAATTTACAGTAAGAGAACTCTGTTTTGGGAAGAACAGTAATTCAAGGAAGAGATGAGCAATAGAAGAGGTTGCTTAGGGCAGGTGTGACGTTTGAAGCTAGCATGAATGGGTCTGGATTTACAAGAGAGACACACCAACTAGCACATCTCCCCTAGTCCCGCAGGGTGAGGCGTACGCTTCGTCTCACGCGAGACATGCTATCGTAGCGCCGATAGGTAACCTGTAGCATAGCAGAATTTATATAAAACCCTGTAAGATGAAAACCCTTTCTGTCCTTCGCTGCTTCACCCTGCACTTACTGCAAACCCAGCTCGTGAATTCCAGCAGCACCCACCCAGCTAGCGTGCCCATACAGACAGACAAAGTAAATCCACGGCTGGGTGGGAGCTGATGCCTGCGTTGGGAAAATGAACTTGAGAGTTGTTGAAATTCTAAAAGCCCATTGAAAGCTGCAATTAAGTTCTTAACGCGAGGCTTAAGGATGTTTCATTGCTACACGCAAACTGGGAAAATACACGCAGATTTCAGAGAGGTTATTCGGTGTTTAACTTTCTGCTATGTTTCTTGGAAAGAGGAAGCAAGCTTTCCGTCCTTCACACTCCAAGGTTCATTCTGAATGCCGTTTGCTGTACAGCCTACCGTGGCACCGTATTTAATTAGCACTTGCTGCTTTTCTTCTTCTGAAGAGAATCGGGATAGCGGCAGACTTCATGTCTTTATTACCAGCGAGATCGAAAGGCTCCTGTAACTTTTATAACTGATCAGCTGAGACATTCTGGTTGCCCGTGGTTCCTAATGAGCAGCGCATGACACAGTGCAGAGTATTGGCAAGATTAACGAACCCAGATTTCCTTACCAGCAGACTGGCTTGTAATAGCAATATAGAGAAGGAGTGAGAGTGTTAGCACATACTCAGTAATGTCGCATTATACTGAAATGAAAATCCTTTGCAACCAGCTAGAAATATGCAAAACCCTAAGGTTTATATTTGCAAATCCAAATTCATGCAAGTGGTTGTGGACTGACCATTGCTAAAAGACTGAAGCCCTAAAGAGGGAATCCACTATTGACCTTATTTTGGGAAAGTATTCCCATTCAGGAAAACAGAACAGAATATGCTCCCCTCCAAAAATGTTCCCAGTTCTCTTGGCAACAGCCAAGGATATTTTTTCTTAGTTAAAGTCCCTGACAGTACTTTTGTGACGTCTTTAACAGCTCCCCTCATTTTTTAACCAGAAATTCTTATCGCATAAAACCCCTGAATTAAATAGTAGTAATTCCAATGTTTTCTAATCAATAGAATCCTGCTAAGTTTTCCTCCTTATTGGTGAAATTGTTTTCTACACGTTATTGTTTGGAAAGCTAATGACACTTGCTATGGTTTCTGACTAAGAATTTGCAAATAACGGATTTTCGTTTGGCGTTTCTGATTTGGCGATACAAACAGCTCTAAGGAAGTGTAATCTTTTGGGTAATCTTTAAATGGTGAGGACGCAGAGAGACTCATTTGAGTTGAATCACATATTATAACCATTCAAGTCATACTTTGGCAACTAAAGTGCTTATAAACACCCACTGATTTCTTTCTATTTCCTCACTCTTAAGGAAGACCAGAAAGATGAAACTTTAGGAGTCTATATGACAGGGGAATGAAAGAAGCTTAACAAACAGAATATGGGCTTTATCCTATGTTCGTTCAAGGAGCTGAGCACCCGCACACTGGAGGGACCAGTGAACTTATTTGGAGATCAAAATGCCTAGTGCAGCAGAGGAGTCCTTTGAAGGAAAATGCATGAAGGTTTTGCTTTGTCACACCTATTTTTCAGAGTCTGAAGGTCATTTGATGCTTAGTTCTTGGGGTTCCTTATGGAACTTATATATGAACCTGCTCCAGCTGCCCATAGCGAGAGATGCCTTGGAGAGGAGTGGAAGCTAAGTTTCACCCCTAAGATAGTGAATTTGGGCTGACAGCACTCACTTCTGGAGCCAGGCAAGTCAGATCTGTCCCTGTCTCCTGAAAGCAGGAGGAAATTCCCTGTGCCCAACAGATCAGTTTTGCAGCACTGGGGCTTTCCTATTCCCATCTCTCATCTTCTCTGATTTAATCTCCTGCTCTGTGCCTCCTTGCTAGGTAGGTAGCATTGGCCATGGTGGGGGTCTCTCAGTGTCCCTGCTGATGCTGTTCTTCTTTTTGTATAGAATATTTAAATATTCCTTGAAACCACAGAAAGAAAAATGTCAGTCTCTGTGCAGCGTGGAACTGAAATCAGCCTGGAGTTGTTTTACATGGATTTAAAAAACAGACCAAACTGAAACAAAATATCCATCAGCTGTGAAAGAATACTGAGAAACAAATATTCCCCAGTATCAAGTGAGGGTTTATTTGGTAAATAGGTAAGAACGTAGATTTCTTCAGGAGATGAATTACACGGTAATACAAATTTTGTAAGATGGAAGAATATTTCAGAGCTCAGCCAGCCAGTTCCAGAGCAGCTGAGACTTATAAACAATGTGCACTCATAGCTTGGTCTCAGTCAGTGCATCGGAGTTGTGAGACGGTGTGCCAGTGAGGGCTGCGGAATTGCAAATGAGCACCGCGCTCCATCTTCTCCTGGGAGGTGTAGGCAGCTTTCTGCTCTAGGCTGCTGCCTACCTTGCTTGCTGCCTTCAGCTGTCTCTGCTTTGCCGCGAAAGAATATAAGCAGTGGGTAGAAGTTCCCTTGAGTTAAGTGGGAACAGGATCAGGCTATGATTCAGGATCAGACTGTTTCTCGTCTTTTTTCCTTTTGTAAAGTCCAAGTATTTCACTTGGGAATCTCATCTTTATCCAACCCATCTGAAACAGGGAACGGTGGTCATTGTAAAGAGGAGCTTCAGTTGTGATCGTTCTCATGTACAGCTACCAAATGTTATATTGAGTCCCAAATAAATTCTGAGTTTTAGATCAAAAACCCGGAGAAGCGTGATTGCTGCTAAGAATTACCGAAGGGCATTCGCCCATATATTGGTCTTGGTTTTTTTTTAAATTAAACCAGTGCAAGTTCTTTCCATCTGATTTCGTTAATTTAAAAGTCTGTTGGGAATTCTGTATTTTCTAATAAGAAACAAAAATCATTTTACCTGCATGTCACAAGTTTTCCCCACAGTGCAGTAACAAAACAATCAAACAAACAAAGCATGTGCGTTATTTTATGTTATTTAGCTTGTAAATGTGATTTTTGACACTGCACGTACATTGATCTACTTCCAAACTATTGGCTATTTCAGTGCTGCGCAAATCCCAACAAACAGAGCTTTTTCTTCAGCAGCTTAAAATCTTATTCCTATAAAAAAACGCACTACACATAAAATATCCCTCTTCATGAAAGAGCATTAAAAGAGAATGTATGGTACTGTTAAATATTCTAGTGGGCTGCTAAACCAAACAAGAAGAATGCTGGCAACGATTAGCATCCCATATCTCAGCTTCTTCCAAGGAGTGCCTGGATTCTTCAGTGTTACACTGCTTTGTGGAACGACTTGCATTTGTAGCATTGAACACTGCTTGGCTCAGCTGTAAATGTGCGATGAACGCAGGAGGTGCTATTCAGTGGAGATTCAGTCACTGTCTCTGAGAAAACGGAACAGTTTTTCATTAAAAAAAAACCTTGTAGGGAGTAAGAGGTAATATACTTAGTGAAGTTTCTGGGTTTGTATCCACTGTAGATGTCTTGGTGTGGAGCCAGTCAGATTTCTTTGTGCAAGTTGGTCTCTGGATTTTATTAAGGCTTGTTCTTAATGAACAAGCCCCTTCTTCTTCTCCTTTTCTTCTCCTTTTCTTCTCCTTTTCTTCTCCTTTTCTTCTCCTTTTCTTCTCCTTTCCTTCTCCTTTCCTTCTCCTTTCCTTCTCCTTTCCTTCTCCTTTCCTTCTNTCTCCTTTCCCTTCTCCTTTCCTTCTCCTTTCCTTCTCCTTTCCTTCTCCTTTCCTTTCCTTTCCTTCTTCTTCTTCTTCTTCTTCTTCTCTGTCTCCAGTTGAGAGTTGTAGGACTCCCCCTTTATATTTTTGAGAATATTGACTCTCGTAGACGAATTCTTTTTCCTCTCCGTTATCTCTCCTCATATTTGAAGCAAACTTCAGAAGTGTAGCCAGCACCCGAAGGCCACACATCTGTCTGCTGGAAAACTAAACCTTAAGTTATTTCACCCATCAGCATCTGTAGTTGGTACTCTGAGTGGGGGTATTTGGATTTGCGTATCACTGAGGATAAACTACATACTCTTTCTAAGGGTAATTTGTGTGGTATCTAAAGACGGTAATACTTACAAGGACAACTCTGTCTGCATGAAACTTACTGAAAAAAAGATCTAAGGGTTATTTTAGAAAAGTGACAGTGGAAAAAGCAATTTGAAAGGAAGAGACTTCTGTTTTTACCTAGTCCCTATTGTCACAAGAATAATGCTTTCAATGTAAGTATGTATCAATTTATTTAGCATTTTTCTGGAGAAATACAGGCAATTCAGTTTCATTACCCACTGTGCCGCTCATTGAATTTGAAGGTGTTAACTCATTCTTTAGGACCAGGCAAGTAGTGAAGTGACTTCGGATGATTTTGCCAGTGTACATACATTGTGTCGGGGCACATAAAAATAATCATCCCCTCCCAGGTAGTGAAATTATCCTGGCAAAGCCCCTGATACGTATGAAGCTATGCCAATGAACAAGTGCCATTGCCTCTGTCAGTTTAGCTTAAACCGTTTGGGGAGATGACACCACGTTGATGGGAAAGGGTTTCCTTCTGCTGGTGTCTGCATGAGGAGGAGGTCGGGAGGAGGCTGAGGCCGTCAGGCCTGGCATGCGCACCACCACAGCAACATCGGATGCTCATTCCATCCCCTTGGATGTTCCCTTGCACTCATCCCGCCCAGTCCTCCTGACCAGCAGGTTGGCACGCACGGCGTGCTCAGAACAGGCTTGTTTGGTGGTTCTGAATTTGAGCAACCTAGTCTAGTGGGAGGTGTCCCTGCCCATGGCAGGGGAGTTGGAACTAGATGATCTTTAAGGTCCCTTCCAACTCTAACCATTCTATGATTCTGTGACTTGGGACAATAGGCTGCAGGGGTCAAGGGCATGGCCACCCCCAAGCAGCCCCGGTTCATGTTATTTGCATCTCCCATTATCCTTTTTGCTGCCCTTGCACCTTTTTTCTACACCCCATCCTCCTCCCAAATAAGCAACCTGCCCTTAATTGCTTTTTTCCCCCGTTATCCTGTTTTTCCCACATCCATCCCAGCTTGTTATTTCATACACCATTGCCGAGGTAATCCTGGCCTTAGGTGACGTGATAGGTCCTGCTGGCCATGCAGGCTTGTACTCCCATCCAGGTCCTCTGCCCTTCCCTTCCCTTCCCTCGTCTGTGACACTCGGCCATTTCTCACCAAGGTCACCTTCACCCATCTGTGAAGGCTTTTGTTAGCAGTGTTGGCAGTGTCACTCTGCCCACCAGGTGTCTCCCCCAGGGGTAGGAGTTCCCACCCAAACTCCACAGGTGGGTTGGGATCGACATCTTGGATCCTACAGGAATCTTTCAGCACTGGAAAGAAAGCAGACATTGGGCACTGCCGTGGGAGTGGGAAAGCAGTGGCCAGAGCATCACCAGCATGGCAAGATATCTAAAGGGGAGCTGGGCTCCAGTGCTCAGCAGGCAGACTGTTTTGTCCCTAAAGGTAATGTCCCTAAATGATGTATTCCCGTGGGCACATATTTTGGGCTGGATCTTGAAAAAAAGCCATCTCGTTGCCAGCGTTATTGCTTCCAAAGGGTAAATGTCCAACAAAGGACCAAGGTCTTTGAACCTGGTGAAGGAAGTACAGTAAATAAGAGGGTGAAGCGAAGGAAGAAGCTCAGATAGGCAGAGGAAAAGGCTTTCCTTTGTAAAATATGAAGGTCTGGCCCCTCGCCCAGACAGACTGCATAAAGTAAGGTAAAAGTTGTATAAAGGTTGCAGGAATGACGGTCCCAGTAAACTTTATTGAGCCTGCTCAAAAAAAAAAAAAAAAAAAAGGGTGCACGTGAAGAAGTAAGTACAGAATTTGGCATGAGAAGCTCTTCTTTGTGTCCTAATCCATGCTAGAGGAACATGGTACAAAATAGCTGACGTCAATAGAAAAACTCCCTCGGCTTCAGTGGGCCTTACAACAGACCGTTATCTTTTCTCTTACTATCTTAATGCTGGCAGAATGACTAATACAGACAGATATCCTAATGCTGACAATGACATCTTAAATCTGTCTTGGTGGATGGAACAGAATATTTATTTCTACAGCTCTGCAGGGTTTTCATGAATTGTAGCCCATAACTACAAAAAACTGTAAGGCTGAATAAAGCCAAAATGAAGAAATACACGTAAAATGTAGTAAAAGGATATATGATTTAAAAAAGAGAACTGGAAGAGAGACATGCATTTTGGCTATTGCTGTTGACCACAATAGCTCAGAAATAAAGCCCAGCGTGGTTGTGAATTCCAGCAAATTGATGGATCGTAGTGATGTCAGTTTGTTCAGGAGAGAAGAGATGTCTGTGTTACTAAAGCATTTCCAGTGATCCAGTACTGTCAACTTCAAGCACTCGGGAACTGTGAGTCAGGTCATTACTGGCAACTCTGCTTTTTCATTCTGAATTTTTAAGGCTCTTTTTTTCTTTCATTTTATTGTCTGTGTGTGAGCAAGGACAGCACTTTATAGTCTGCTGTACCCTGGACTATAAAGCTGTAGCTTTTGTGCCTGTTCAGAAAATCCTAATAGCATACCAGTCTCACTTTTGAGAGATCTACAAAGATGTTTTTAAAAACACAAGCGGCTGGTTTTAAAACATACCTCATCCTGTTTCACAAATCTTTTTTTTTTTCTATAATTTGGCTAGTATACCTCAAAGAAAATTCTAATTTTAAGTCATTATAAATAACTTGTTATGTAAGATTCTTCGACAACTTCACAGATACTAAAAAATAAGCCCTCTTTAGAAGCTAGTACATTTTGTGCTTCCCTTACAATCAAACTGCTTTATCGTTCAGACCAAAGTCTCTTAGTTAGTGAATGGCAGAACATGAAAATAGTCTGGGAGTCCTGTTCTGATGAAGTTTTCCCATAAAAAGCACAGTTGGTGGCGAATACTTTCCGTAGACAGTATGAGGTGTTCTCTCATTCTCTCAGTATCTTCCGGGTTTTTCTAATTAATCTATTTATCTGCTTTTCATAGTAAAGATACTCAGTTTTGATTCCCACAAAAGAACAACTCAGAAATCTCCATGCTGTATTTTTTTTCCACAGAAATTTCGCTATGAGCTTTTGCAATCTCCACATATTGTATCTTGGCACAAAACACTACCTCTGCTTATGGTTTGCATCATTAAATATCAGATTGGCTGCTCACTGTGTTTATAGGATACAACAAGAAATAGCCTGTTAAATCTGGCTGGTTGGTAAAACTGGTGTTTGTTGAATCATTGTGCTACTGTGTTCCCACATCATACAGAGAACAAAATCCCATAAAACTAATAAGCTGTAAAACAGAATTAAAGTCAGGGGCAAAGAATATGCCCAAATGTAGTAAATAAATTGAGAATAACTTTTCTGAAGTTTAAAAAAGTCATGCCCAAAACACTGAGAATAGACAAGAAATACAATCTATAAAACTGTTTTGAAGTAAAAAATGCATGCCAAGCATATATAATATTAATAACAGCAATTCTGATGGCTTATCTGTAGATCTTACTGGCATACTGTTGGAACTGAGATGAGTATTATCATCTCCACCTTATGGATGAGGAAGCTGGGTTACCGTAAGAATAATTTTCAACACTGCATGAGGTAGTGCCGAGTCCAATTCCCATTGCAACTCCCAGCTTTAATTGCTTTTCCGTGAGCTTCGTTTGTTTCTCTTCATTATACAGAACCTGTTCTTTCAGCACAAGGTAATTTGGATAACACTGAATGTAGATTAAATCCATATATTAATACTTACGAAACTTACTAATTCTAAAATTGCTCTGATAGATTAGTTCCTTCCCATCACTGGATGGGAAGATGGCTACATCCTTAATTTAGATTGCTGTGTCGCTTTTGACACTTTTAATATTTTACTGCTCAAGACACTATGGAAAGCAACAGGAAAAGGATATCTCACATGCTTTTTTAGCATGTTTCCAGATAAGCCCGGTGGGAAGTACATGGAATATCACTTGTGGGATCGTGCATTTCCACTGTCCTTTTCAATATCCATGTGATGTTGCTGAGATAAATCATGGGAAGCCTCAGTATCAGCAGTGCAGAGATGACATCCCATTCTGCTGCTCCTGATGCGAGTGGCATAAAAGCTGTCTCTGAGTGTCTGGCTAAAATCAAACTGTGTATTAGTTAAATAGAGCTGACGCTAAATGGAGGAATGAAATCCACTGAAAAAGTAGCAATTTCCATCTTGCCTTGTGTTCGGCTTGTGGCTTCTCCCTTGGCTCTCTTTGGCTGCTGTATTGTCTGCATTTTCAGGGCAATTTTTCCTGAGATAAGCAGAGAGAACTCATCTGGTAACTTGACTTGGATAATCCTTACATTTGTGCCTTCCATCCCTTACTAGAGCAGTGCGTTTACATAGAGCTTTAGAACAGAAAGCTCTGAAATTCTTTGGATCTGTGCAATATGCTGCACTGCTGGGAGCACACCCCGTTCTATCGCTGTCTTGCCCCTGAGGCTCCATCCCAGGTCAGATTCGGTATCTTCCTGCTCACCTTTGAAGTCGTCCGTGCTGGGTGTCTTGAAACAAAGTTTTCTTTGAATGGTGGTTGCCCCTCCTCACAGCTACGTTCCTCAAGGATCTGTTCTTCAAATGGCAGACACACGGGAGCAGAAGACAAAGATTGAGTCATTACGGCTGTGGCTTTGGTGTTTGGTAGTGGAGCCCCCAGGTCTGATGTCCTTGGGAATGAAATGCAGCGTCCAGTTTTCCTGTTTCGCATTCACACAAACAAAATTAGAAACTAGAACAGAAAGAGAGATTATTTGGAAAATTGGCAAGTTGGAGGAGGAGAGAATTATGTTTTAAAAGAAAAGCCTGGCCAATCCCAGTAACTCAGGAGAGCAGAGAAACTCGGATTGGTACCCTGGTGTTACCTCACTCACATAGCCGTCACGAAGCACTGGGGCAGTATAGTATTGAGAGTTTAAGAAACTTAATAAAGGGAGGGGATAAGATTCCGCCATGTAATTTTCGGTGCACTCTCTGGGGCAAGTGTGTCTGCTCATACCAGGGTTTTGCTCAGGACACTGGGAGGATGCTGCTTCCATACTTACCCAACATTATTGCTTCGATAAGCACATGCACTAGGTCCCACTGCTTTACCTCTGTTAGGAGTTAAATGCAAGCAAAGGTGAAACTGGAAAGATCTGAGAGTACCAAGTCAACAACTGGCAAACCAGGGAAAATGAAAGAGCTGCAAATGTCCAACTCAAACCTCAAGCGAAGGAGGCAGTGCAGAACAGGGCTTTGCAATTGAATTTTCCCCGCTCATTCTTTCCCTGCCGTTCTCCCAGGGGCTTGGGCTGCTTGTGTGTTGTCTCCAGTGTGGATCTCTGTCTCTGTGCCCTTGCAGGCAGGCTACCATCAAGCCTCTTCCAGTAGTTTGGTTTTCGCTATCAGTCTTAGCTTCTACAGTGCCTGCTCAGAGCCTCGTCATCTCAAGATGGGTCATGTGAAGATAGGACATATAATATTAAAGCCTATTCAGAAAACAGCTCTTAGGAATATCTTTCTGAGTCTTAATTCAGTTCCATTGCTGCATCTTTGCCCCCTTCCCCTTTTCTAAGCAAACGTAAAAAAGATTGCATCTTTCCTCTCTATACAACAGATGTATCCATTTATGGAGCTTTTGATGGCTTCTCTTCGACAGGCCGCGCTGTCCCTGAAGGCCATCCATAGGCTCCTCATTAAAAATTTAAGTCACCGCTTTGTCTTCTGTTCTCCTTTGCATCGTTCTACAGTCCCTCGTCTTCTTCCTCCACACCTGTAAGCCTTGTCTTGCAGTCCAAGTGATAGCAAAGCAAATGCAGAGATAGAGTGCTTTGCTGAAGTATGGTGCAAAGATGAACAAAGACGGTGGGGTGGCAAGGTGAGCTCCCCAGGCACGCTGCCCATGGAGGTGGGGGGTTACTGACATGGGCGAGGAAGGCGTCAGGGTGAATGCAGCAGTAGAAATCTGGCAGCAACAAAATGCTGCACTGGAATATTCTAGCTGTGCACCGTGTCTTGGTATGCCCGTACCTGAAGGTACAATGCATAGATAACATAGCAAGCTGAACAGGTTAATTATGGCTTCCTCACTGGACGGAAAGACCGTCTTTTGGAAGGGTTATGTAGGTCTTATTAAGGTGTGCTCCGTAAACCCCTGTATTTTATATGCTTACTTTTCTCTGGTAGGAGCAGGGAAGAAAATATTTAACATCTAGGCTAATCTTGGATTTTGGTATTGTTAATGAATTCTCAGAACAAAGTCTATGTGGGAAGTTCAGCTTGCTAAATCTGTCAGCTTTCATATGTGCGGTCTTTATTTATTGTTTATGTATGTGATGCATAATTATGTTTAGGTAACTTAGCAAAGATGCGGACTTGGGTTCTTGCTGGAAATCTGTTCTCATGTCTCATCAGTACTAGATTCTTGGCTTCACTTAGTACTAAAGGGAAGGCTGACCGTACCAACTGATACTCCTATTCTCTAGAACATACAGCAAGCACTTTTTAGTGCCATTCTTCAGTGTATAAGGGTGTAAATAAAAAAAAAAAAGTTATAATGAATTGTGTTGTCTTTAGGGTTGTTTCTTTTTTCACCCAGTACAAGATCTATAATCTTTAAAGGTGTTTCAGAAACCTTCAGAAGTTATTTTAACAATTAAAAGATAATTTCAGTGCGCAGAACCGTGAATACCCTAGTTTATTACAAGAGGCATAAACCCATACTGTGTTGCTCCACAGTGCCGTTTCATGAGACAGGGTGAACCTCATCTCCCTCCCTCCCCTTCCCTCCCTGCAGCTGTGGGCTCCTGCCCGTGCCAGCTGCGGTGCTCGCCAGCCGCCTCGCAGGGCTGATTCAACTCACTCACCCAGCGCAAAACTAACCCCGCAAAAAAGTGGGTGTTTTCTGCAGGGTCAGTGAAGCGAGTCAGGTCACGCAAGGGGAAGGAGGGGGCTGTGCTACAGAGAAAAAAGTCCTTTATGTCTAGCCTCAGTTTTTATGATGTTTTATATGAAGGTATTGAAGTGTGTTGACTGTTAGCCCCATACTTAAAAGTCCTGGCGTCCTATGTGTTAGATTATTCTCTTTATTTGAAGTTCAGCTGTTAATATAAAGTTGTGTTGCATTTCATAGAGTTTTAACTATACAGCAAAATAAGCATTGCGATGATAGGCATTTTCTAGAACTATTAGCATAATTATTCCTTTATTAAAAATTATTTCAAGAAACAAAATAATGCCCGATGTGATCTATATGCAAGGAATAAAGAAGCCCTCCCATATTTGCAGTAAACTTTCGTCCATTAGAAATATTCCATTAGACATTAAAATCAAATCACCTAAGGAAAGCGGCTTAACTCTTCTTTATCTTCAGCAGCTTCAGCAGCTTCGCAGAGAGCCACCTGTAACTCGGAGTGGTTCAACAGCTCCCCACTCATGACCCCGTACAGCCATACCAGGAACTAAATAAACCCTACTTACTAGCAATTAAAGTGATTTAATTTAAAACACAATGACAGATGCATAATGGGTTAATTACAAAATAAGTAATTAGCAAATAGGATGGAGAAGGTTAAAAGGTTGTGGACTTTTGTTGTTTGCTTAGGAGAGATAGCGAAATCATCAGTGATTAAACTTTTTCTTTTAATTTCTAGGCCTGATTCTGTTATTGTTAGCTGTAAATGAGGCAGCAAACAAGAAGAGAGGTTTAAAAAAAAAGGGAAATCACTGCTTTATCGGACATACTGAAAGGCCATTGTTAACACTGAGGCTATGTGATTTGTTTCCAGTCTGCACCCAAAAGTAGGTTTGCTTCTATAATGTTTCTATTTAACATTAGGATATATGTCTCTTCTGAGTAGTCGTCCTCTCCACTCTCTGCACTGGAGCCCCAATGAGGTCAGGATAAAGGGAAAAAGAGTAGTAGAGGTTAGAGCCCACCTTTTGGGAAACTCTGCCTGCCTTCAAGAGTAAATCAGTGAATTATTTAGTTGGGAATATGCCATAATGTGTTTGTTCTCAAAAAAAATGAGGTTAAAAAGGAATAGAACTTTGAATAGGGTAACTTCTGAGCTGTGAAAATTCTCAGCTGAAATCTAGTTAACTTCATGCAGTGCTGCTCATATAGCCAGAGCCCTTACAGAGGGTGCAAGCAATTTTCTGTTAAAATAAGCAAAATAAGAGCTTCTGCTTCATTTTCACAAGTATTATTCCTTTTCTCCATGACTCCTGTCTGCCCAAAACCATAAGCAAATGGGCGTTTAGATAATACAGTCATATTTTATGACCACCAGCTTATTGCCAGGTAACTTGAAACTCTTTATTTATTTATAATAATTATAAATATATTTATATATCTATAAAACATGTGGTTTGTATTTTGAAATTTTAGAGGGGATGTTTGGAGAAAGCTTTCTCCAGCTTGAGCGTAATTGTTACTGAAGTCATTGAATTTTTTCTTTTGAAAAATAAGCTTTTGGGTAAACCTCAGAAATAGCAATATGGGCTTCTCCATTTCAAAATATCAATTAAAACCAGGCAGGAATTCTCCTTTTTAAATATAGCTGCCCTCTAACCTAATTACATGTCCACCCGTAACCATTAGCATAATTTAACCAAATTTCCCATAACAGTCACATTCTTCCATCATCCCTTGCTCTGTTTTGAGGATGGTTATCGTGTGCTCACTTTCCTGTCACTTCGCCAAGCCATAGTTAACTTTCAACTGATATATAGCAGTCCAGCCCCTTAATCATTTAACTTTACTTGTCTGTCCCTCCTTTTCTGTTATTCATACTTTTGTGTGTCTCTGGTATGCCTTCATCGTGCCTCCAGGGATATGATACCTGCCTTACTGCTTGACATAAGGTCTGAGCCTACACATCCAGAAATGCACCGTCCCCTTTTGCTGCGTATAGCACTGTCAACGTCTGTCTGATGCCCGTTTCCGTTGGGCTGCTTCTGCAGTGGCAGGCGAATCCTCCAGGACCACCAGTTCAACTTATAGAAAGGATCTGTGCAGATTTTTAGCTGGTCTTTATCCCCCTACTGTAGGTTTTGCTGTCCAGGGATTTCGATTTCAGAAAACAGCTAACTTATTTTCTGGTCCATCACCTTAATTTTGTTGAAAATAAGCCTCTTCAAAGTTTTCCCTCAATTATAATTGAATTTAAACCATACATTTCAGGTCTGGAGTCTGTGTTGAACATTTCAGAATTCAGTGGTTTTGCAATTCAGCTATCAGTTTTTAGGACAAATAGATTCAGGTTTGGAAACTCATCAAGTCACACAATATGCAAAACCCATGGGGCTAAATCCATAGCTGTAACAGCATCTCTTCTTTTGCTTTTCCAAAGTTCTATATATTTGCACACTGTAATTCAAGGCCTGCAATATAGACAATGATTTTTCAGTATTTAGAATTTAATTTTTAAACTAAGTGGTGACTCTCTAAAGCTCTGGTTAAGAAAAGCAGAAAGCCTAAAGCTGCGTGAATTCTGCTGTTCGTATCTGAATCCCTGAAAATAGCCCAAACAAATGCCAGTACCAGTCTTTAGGGTAATACTTACCCCTATTCAGAGTGACATTTGTAGTTTAGAACATACCATTTCTGCTTCGCTGATTTTTTAGGCACAGCGCATATAAGATGCATTGACAAAATTCATTTTTGTTAACAGATTCATCCAGGTACCTCCCCTCCTGACATTTAGAAAACATTCTTTTTCTTAATTCATTTCATCGTGAGGGTGGAAAATCACCAGTTTCAAGAAAAGTCTTTGAAATTTAGTATCTTCGGGATTATCTCATATTAGTCAGTTGTAGAGATTTACTGGGTAATTCAAGACAGCCTTCGTCTAATACATGCTTCGCAGTGAGTAATAAGAGAAATTAGCATCAAAGATAAACTGTCCCTTGTTGAAATTTCAGGGAGAGCTAATGTTTCCTGAGTTGACAGAACAAAACAGACAAACAAGAAAAGTTTTACGTCAAAGCTGTTGTCTGAATGAAACTCCCATAGGCTGGAGAACGTACACGTAAGCCACAAAGTGTCTCAAAGGCTCTTCAGAAAACACAGGAATAATCACTTAAATACGAGGTCTTTTCTATTATCCCTTTTGCTTTTCTATCATCCTCAGCCGTCCAGGGTCCTTGCTCTAGTGGGTATTTATGCATGTAGGTAGGGGTCTTTCTGAATTAAAGCCTAAATCTCTTAACAATGGAATCATCTCTTAATGCACAGTTACAGATCAGCTCCTTTTTGGCAAATCTGTCTGGCTCGCGCTGTAACGCTTCATGTTGAGACGGTCCCCTACAGGGAATAAAACACTGGTTATCAAAATAGTGGCTAAACGGGGCTGCTTCCAGTTCTGTGCTCCTCTCATGCCCTCCTGTGTACACACGCAGAAGGCCAAAGCAAAGTGCTAGAGAGCTGACATTTCTGCACAGGGATGGAGTAGAGCAAAGAGGAGGCTACAGCCCACTACGCTGACAGAGTTTTAAGCCGCACATAAGCAGATTACCTAGAGCCTTTACACCTTGGGGCCAGTTAGCAGCTCCACACAGTGACAGTGATTTGAGATGGTAAGTGAGATAATGTTATTCGTTTCTGTAAGTACAGAGCGAGAGAAGTGTTACGTATTCAGATTTCTGTTTGGTGCCCAGGTGGTTTAAAGCTAATGTTACAGTCTTCCCCTGAGTACTTTTGATGATACCTATGAGACTGCCTTTGTAGCATGTTCAGGCTACCAGGAAACAGACAGAAATACTAAAACTCTTCTTTTTTTTTTTTTATCACAATGAAATCAATTATTATATTTTCCATTAGCTTCTACAAGGATACATTTACCCGAATACAGTAAGACATTAAGTCCTGATGAAATCATAAAAAACCTTTTCATCTGGCTTTTATCTTGCAATATTACATTTTGTGGTCCTGTGTCTCTTTTCTGTAGATACTACATTCAACACAACAGCTTTATCTTTCAGCCTGTCCTGCAAACTGTATGCCAGAACCAAAGTCTAACCAGTGAGGGAGTACAGGAGGAATTACTTCATCCGTCTAAATTAACATTGTTCATCCTGTAGTTCTGCTTATTGAAACGCAAGTGCTTTCAAAAACCTGTAAAGCAGTGAGGTCACTGTTATAATTTATCAGGCTTATTGTCTGAATATAATAATTTTCTAGCTTTCACGCTGTAAAATAGCTGCTGATGCCTGCACAGAGCTGAGCATATCTTACTATGGTCTGATCCTGACTGATGCAGAGCATCCATTATCTTGACTTGTTAGGGCTTAGCAGTTCTTAAAGTATTTAAGAAGCAAGTTAAAATAGGAAATTCTGAGCCGAAAAGGTAAACCCAGTACCCTGTTCTAAAGAGTACCTGAGAGTCTCATCTCTGTGTGAGGAGGAAAGAACAGGATTACGCAGGACTACTGGACATCCATATTAGAAAGCTCAGTAGCTCCTTGCCTTTCAATCAAGCGTTTCCAGATAGACCGCAAATGTTTATACAGATAGTGCACTGTAGTTTTGATTTTATGCTTTATTGCACATTTTTATGTCCTCATGAGTTGAGCTAGCCTGGCAATAAAAAGCATGAGTCAAGAGTCTACTTCTGAACTTAGGCCTAGAAGCCAGTTCAGGTGGGGGATTTTCATTAAACCTATCTAGAAAACTAGATGAATTTTTATTTCTCATACGATGCAGAGTTGTTTAGTGTGTTTTATAAGGGAGAGAATGCTGTTTGCTCATTATATAGGTATCACGCACCGTAAGCCATAGCTTAGTACATTTTTCACTGAATATGTATTAGTATAAAATCCTCTGTGTAATTCTGCTTGAAAATACTAATTTTACTTTGCTGTTAAATATTGAAATATTAAATATTGAAACAAATTTAAAAGTTCATTTAGGCGTTAATACAGCCTGTAGGCTACCTTGTCATTTTTCCTGATGCAGAGTTGCTTCTTCGGATTTTTCACTACGGATGAAGTTAAAAGTGAGAGCAACTTTCGTGGAGGGAGTTTCCAGAACAAAATGTTCAGGTGACGCATTCATCACCCCCAAGCCAAGGTAGCCCCCAAGAAAAACAAAAGTGCCGTAACTTGTGCCAGGGCAGAGCGTGAGGGGCTGCCATCCCGTGGGCGCTCGGTCTGACCGTGCTGGAGCTTTCCCCTGCGCCCCATTACAAACCCAATGTGCTCTGCTATCCCCCTCTGCATCCTCGCCTGCTCCCCGCTGCATCCTGGGACCTGGGCAGGCTCCCACCCGGTCCCCGGGTCTGCCAGCATCCCTCCCCTCCTCTGGGCGCAAGGCTTCTCTCCTGGGAGGCAGACCAGCTCCTGGCGAGCCAGGAACAGCCAGCGTTGTGTAAGAGTGTTGTATAAGGGTGCCGGGGATGAGCCAGAGATACTGGATGTTGCAGGTTAGGGTTACAGCAGGGACTTGTGTGGATGAGCCAGGTCGCCCCGTGGCTCTGCCTCTGGCTTTTAGAGGGCACACCAAGGGACGGTCTGGTGAAGAGCAAGGAGCTTGTCAGTGCTTCTGAAGGGTGCGAAGTTCCTTTTTTCCCCACCCATTCCCGCCTTGAGAAGGGGCAGGAGGCAGCAGCGCTGGTCCTCCGTGTTGCCTGGGGCAGCTGATGGCAGAGCGGGAAGGGAAACCTGAGGCTCACTGGGAAGCGTGCAGTTCATGGTATAGACAGGAACCGGGATTCAAACCACAAAATTACCGTGACCCTGGCCTAGGGGAGAGTAGCAGCCACCACCTAAACCTGAAGCAAGAGACTAAAGTTAAAAACACCCTCATGCCCTGAGCAGTGTGAGTGTTTTATATACCCATTGGTTAATCCAATGCATTTGTGTGAAGGAGGAGGCACTTGGTGAGAGTGGGAGAATGCTTAACCACATTGATTAATGTTAATTGGTTAATCGCTTTTCACTGTGGGAAAAGAAAGTAAGTGCAGTAATTGGCAATATGGCTTGACAGTGTTTCTAGATTGGAGACCAAAGCCTAAGAGTTAATTCTAAATACGAGCTTTTCAGGCCTGAGCAGATGAAGATTGCAAAGATGTCTTTTTTGAATGTGGGCAAAATAGGGATATTCTTTTCCTGATGCAGGGCTGTAGGTCTGAAAGACAACTATCAGAATGGCATGAGCATTTTGCCACTTTTATTTGAGGTATCCAGTATGAATGTGGGACTACCTTGTTAAAAATAAGAAAAAGTAGGGTTGAACTGGAGTGATGCAGAAAGAGCACGCTGCTCAGTCTGCTGCCTCGGCTCTCCGGCAGGGAAATCATGCGGGATGCGGAGATAGCAACCTCTGAAGTTAGTGCTGCATGCTCAGGGCTTGTGACTCAGAACCATGAGACCTCAGCTAGCTCTTTGTGGGCAAATCAGCTCTCCACACACAAAAGATAATCTAATGAAGCCTGTTCCCTGTGATGTTAGCAAAGCTTAACCATAAAAATTGTGTCGCTTTTGGCAAGAAAGAAACTTATTCTGCAATGTCCGTGAAGACTCCCAGACATTATTGGCCTGATGTGGTGGAGCCTTGCCTGTGACTCATCCGCCTCCTTCCCATTTGTGCCTGTTCACGTACTTTTTAGTTGTAGACTCTGAAAAAGAATCTGATTTTCTCCAGCATCTTCCACATCTATACCTTCAAGAGGAACCTGCTTACTCTTCTTGCTCATGTAAAGTAGCAACCGTGCTGGGCATATAGAAGATGGTCAAGGTTTTGAGTGCTAGAATGGATAAATGGTTCTGTACTTCCACAACGTTTCCATCCATGCGCTGCATTCCTTAGAAGGAAAAATAGGTAATGACTTCTGGCATATAAAGTGCAGGATAAAGGTATCCTTTTGAAGACATTTCCAATACATTTGGAAAAATTATTGAAGTCACCATCAGGTACAAAGCAGGTATTACAAATGGGCTCATTTACGATGTATCTTTTGGCAGTAACTCAGTCAACCTAGTGGAGATGCCAGATGGGTGAGATGCTGTACATTGACACAGCAACACCAAGACCTGCTCTGAGAAACTTATATTCTAGGCAGGTACAAAGAGAAAAAGAGGATGCACACTCTCCATTTTAAACTGTGGGACACGGGAAGACTGTGCCAAAGCCAGATATGTTAGTGTAATGTTTTAAACAAAAGACTATCTTTTCCTACAGTCATTTCATAATTAGTTTTTTTACACAAGTAACAGCTGCCTTCATGCCAAGTCCTGGTCTCATCAGGGAAAATGGCAAAACTCCCAGGATAGCTAGAATTTTTCTCTTTATACAGAATTCATTGAAGAACTTTGTATTTCTCCTTTTTTCCCCTCCTTTTTAATAGATTGGCGCAAAAACAATAATTTTAGGATTAGTAACTAATTATTTACAGGAGGGGCAGAATTTTTATTTAAATCACTCAATTGTTTACTTCAAGAGCACTTGTGTGTCACTGAGTCACCAAACCACAATTAAATTCTGGGAAATGGCTCATTGTTGAGGTTCACGGGGTCCCATGACATGGTGGGATGGGTCAGAGTCTGATTTTAATTGGAGGCCTGATCTGAATTTGTATCCCTCTTTAATCTTTTGATTGGCAGACTGTGAAAGATTTTGCAGGTCCACAAGATGTCAGTAGGAAAAGAAAGGTCTTGCATTGTAGCCTCTGGTTGTATTGTTTGTACGTGGCAAATATCAAGTGGAGTATTTGCTTTTCCCTGGAGAATTTGAGATACTTAAAGGTCAAGGGAGGTGATTCTGACCCTATGCTCTTTGCTGGTGAGACCCAACCCAGAGTACTGTGTCCAGCTCTGGGGTCCCCAACATAAGAAGGACAAGGACCTGTTGGAGTGAGTCCAGAGGAGGGCCACAAAGATGATCAGAGGGCTGGAGCACCTCTCCTGCGAGGACAGGCTGAGAGAGTTGGGGTTGCTCGGCCTGGAGACGAGAAGGCTCCGGGGAGACCTTATAGCAGCCTTCCAGTACCTAAAGGGGGCCTACAGGAAAGATGGGGAGGAACTCTTTATCAGGGAGTGTACTGATAGGATCACAGAATCATAGAATCATAGAATGGTTTAGGTTGGAAAGGACCTTGAAGATCATCGAGTTCCAACCCCTCTGCCATAGGCAGGGACACCTCCCACTAGACCAGGTTGCCCAAGGCCACATCCAGCCTGGCCTTGAACTCCTGCAGGGATGGGGCATCCACAACCTCTCTGGGCAACCTGTTCCAGTGCCTTACCTTTCACCTTAAAGTGAAAAACTTCTTCCTAATGTTCAATCTAAACCNGAAGCCATTCCCCCTTGTCCTGTCACTACATGCCCTAGTAAAAAGTCCTTCCCCAGCTCTCCTGTAGGCCCCCTTTAGGTACTGGAAGGCCGCAATAAGATCTCCCCGGAACCTTCTCTTCTCCAGGAAGAGAATGAGGGTGTAATGATGAGGATGAGCGGTAATGGTTTTAAACCGAAAGAGGGTAGATTTAGATTAGATATTAGGAAGACATTCTTTACAGTGAGGGTGGTGAGGCACTGGAACAGGTTGCCCAGAGAAGCTGTGGAAGCTCCATCCCTGGAGGTGTTCAAGGCCAGGCTGGATGGGGCTTTGAGCAACCTGGTCTAGTGGGAGGTGTCCCTGCCCATGGCAAAGGGGTTGGAACTGGATGATCTTCAAGTTCCCTTCCAACCCAAACTATTCTATGATTATGTGATACTGTCTTTCCTGAGGAGAGCCCAGGCAGAGTTTCGGGTGGTTTGCGTGGACGAAGGGCCAAGGAGATAAAAGCGCAGTGTAACGTGTACGCCGGGGGATGTTTCACCCGTTCCCGCCGTAAAACGTTCCGTGGGTTTCCCTTCGNTGCCTGCGCCCCGCGGGCGGGCAGGCGGCTTTTTCTGGGCGCGGGGGAAGGCGCCGGCTTCCGCCCCGTCTGGAGTAGCGGGGCGCGAAGTGGCGCCTGGGGCGGTGCGGTGCGGGGGCCCGCCGAGCGCGGCGGGGGTGTCCCGCCGCCATCTTGCGGCGCCTTTGAGGGGTGACTGGAAGGCCTCAGGTGTTTGAGCTGCCGGGAGGGTTTTCAGCCCGCGCCGGTGTAGCGGGGGGGGGGCTGCGTGTGTGTGTGTGAAACTGCGAGGCTGTGTCCCAGATACATTAATTACACGGTACATGCGGTTGCTGCAGTTCACCTGCTTTCTCGTTCTGGCGTTGTAGTCTGTGCCTAAATAGAGCAGATGCGGTCGGTGTCCTTCCAGCCTGCTGTTGGTGGAGGGTGTTTGTTTGAAGGAGAAGGAAGGGGAACGCTCCCCCTGTGAGGAGGCAGTGGCTGAGAGGAGATACAGGGCTGCAGCGCTGAGCGGATGGAGAGAAATAAAAGCCAAAAGATCATCAACGAAGTAAAGACTAAATGACAAATTCTTAATGTAAGATGTCGAGCAGGACAATCTGAGAGAGGTTCTACTTCACCTATAGAAAGTCACCTGCATGCTGACATTAGAAGAAATGTATGTTTCCCGATGATCAAGACAGCGTGACTCTGGTCCCAGGCTAGTTTTCTACTGGCATTAGTGGGGTCAGTTGTAGGCCCGGGATTTCTTATTTAAAAATTCTAATGAGATCTTGTCTCTATTCTGGAGTAATGTCTTTAGGATTGTCTCTGCTCGGATTGGATTGTTGGTGCTTAAACTAGGGAACGAGCTGGGATCATCCAACTGGGCACCGTGTTTTGGGCTGGGATGGCTGAACAAGGGCGTGCTGCCTCTGATACCGCTGTTTAAAAACATGGCTAGTGTAAATACAGATGTTGCTGAAGGATGGTGCTGTAACTGCTATCAGTGACTTTCTCTCCTGACACAAAATTAGTTTGCAGGGCTTCGGTCTTTGCTACCAAACAGAAAAGGAGTATAGTTAATATGTCACTGCATATGTATGGATATATGAATGGGAGAGGCAATCTAAATAATAAAAACCATGACTTTAGGATGCCAAATCCAGTTCCTTACAGCTCCAGTTACCTCCTTAATAAAACAGAGGATGCCATTGGTCAAAAGTTAAGTAATAAGCACATATACATTATTTTTCTACCAAATGAGTAAAATTACTATTTACACTTCAAAATTTTGTAAAAGATTATAGACTTCTGAGTTTCAAATGATTGAAGAATCGGTGTAACTGTAGACAGAGAATTTCTAATTCCTTCAAATCCTCTATTTTTACTGAACCTGAGAGTAATGGGCATACATCATTAGAAACTGTAAAGTAAAAAATAATTAGCTCCTAAAGGAACTTCTGCAAAAAAAATAAGGGAAAGTGTTCCATGAAATGAGCAGAAGCATTTTTTTTTCTGCATCAGTAGCCGCCAGCTTTTTGACCTTGTGTCCAAATCCCTATTACCCACAGCTCCTCCAGTCCACCAGGTTTTGGACCTGACTTGCATTCATTGACTCATGCAGTTAAGCAAGGTGCATTGAATTTAATGTGTTAAGCCATCAAACGTGGACTGTGATATTCAAGATCCAAAATGTTCCATCCTGTTTAAATGTTAATGGTATTCTGCAGATTTGCATTTATGGATGTATTACATGGGACTTTTTTCCTTTTTTGGCAGGTGACATTGGTGACGGAAGAAGAACGAGAATGATTACATATCCATAACTCCCAGCAGTATGTCAGGTAATCACATTTCATAAGAGTATCTATGTAATATTTCTTGCTTTGCTGGAATGATTATTATTAAATGTTTACTGCAAAATACTGCTTTAACAAGTTCTGAATGCACTGGTGCTGGGAATTGAAATCTTTCCCCTAGCCAGAGCAGAGAGATGTGGGGCACATAGTAATCTTCCCCAGCATTTTTCCTCTGAACCTGTCATCCTCCTTGGTTTTCCTTCAGAAACAAAGTTGTATTTTGTTCTGAATGCACATTCCAACTTCAACATTACTGCTGAAACTGCAAGTACAGTGACAGTTTCTGCTGAGTACAATGGCCTAAGTTATTTTGTAACATGGACATATCCCCTGAGGTTCAAAGTGAGACAGCCAAATTCGTTTTACGTAGATTACCAAGTACTCTTCAGATAATAATTGACTAGGTCTGCAGGTGGGCTGAAGATCCAGAGTTTAAGTGACCGTTAACAATTTTAAGTCCGCTTAACCATCTTATCCCTGCTAGTTGCAAAGCATTTGAAGGCTATACATAAATTAGCTATGTCAAAAAATCCATATATTCTAATCCCAGAACAGGGTGTCTAAAGAGATGTACTTATTACATGGAGAAGATATAGAAAGCCAGAGAATTTCAGACTTCCAGAATATGTTTTAGCATTCATTAAATTACATGAGAAAAGAAAATGTTCTGCTGATACTGTTTGTCAATGCATAGTTCAAGAACCAATAGCCATAAATGGGACCTTTTAAAAGCCTGTTTGTAAAATGCAGCATGTGCTACATAGGGAAAATCATAACAAACAAGACTGAATTCCTGGTATGCTCAAGAGACAGTTTATTTTTACTGGCTGCGCAAATCAAATATCCTTTCCTTTCCCCTAGAAGGCTCCTATCCTTTTGTATTGGCCAGCAAGTGGTAACAGCTGCGTTCACTAACAAAGCTGGTCGTGTAAGTTTAGGGTCCTAGATATGAGGAGGAGAGTAAAATTCATGGGGAGAAACACAGTATTATTTGAATACATACTTTCATAGTAAAATGTATTATTTGATAATATGCAAAGATGTTTCATTTGACTTCTGGTTTTATGGTTTCTTTACCGTCCGTTGAAGTAGAGGTTAGGCACAGATGAATATAAGATGGAGGCAGAGGGCATCGAGGCTTTTTGTGGAATAAAGTGGAACACTTCGTTGGTGTGTCAGGCTCTGGATTAGCATCACCGCCACATGAGGATCGGGAAGGAGTTAGTATCCTTAGGCTACATTGGCAGGCCCTACTAGAGTGTTCGTCCATTCTTCTGCAGGCGTTCTAGGCATGATAATTTCATTTAGCAAATACCCGTTTTGGAAGAATTTAAAGCATGGACATGGAACTTAGTCTCTCCTGCTCTCGGTTGTGCTCTCTTCTGTCTGGTGTTAAACTGTGGTTTTGACCTTCTACTACAGGGCTTGATTTTGCTGTGGTTTTGGAGGAACAATTAGTAGCTTGTGCTACGTGGTGGCAAGAGATGGGGAAGGAAATGCAGTGTACCCCCTTTATCATCACCGTATCTGTTCAGGGTGTAGCTTCCTAGGGATGGGGGGTTTATGGAGAATTCCCACTAGCAGTCTAGCCAGTCCTGTCTCCCTGGACTTCCCCCTGGCAGGGCAGCTCTGCTAAGCTCAGTGAAACACAAAGCCTAATTGGAAGGACCTACATTTTCTGCATTTCTTTTGAAAGAAGTGGGCAGAACAAGTATGTGCAAAGAAAATAATTGCCAGGCGAAAAAAAAGGTTCATTGCAGAAGATGACTGTTGGTACAGCTGTAGATGTCCAGCACTTTTCATTATAAGCAGTTTATATTTTCTGTTTCTCATTATAGGAATGAAATTCCCTACATGAGTGTGAATGTGAAAAGAAGCATGGATGAAATAAAAATCTTTCAGACTCTATAAAAACTGCATAAATACCACCGTCCAGAGCCAGACAGGACTCCTTTCCTAATGAATGAAAATGAAAGCTTAGATTCTGTTTCTGAGTCACTGGAATACGAGAGCAGAGTCTAATCCAAAACCAAACCAGTTTCTTAAAATAATAAGCTGTATTATTCTGATTTTTTGATAGATAATTTTTCTGCCCATATGTTACATTTTTACTGCACTAAGAATTTTCCTCCTGTAGGCACTGCCCAAAAGCTTTCAGTTTCTAGTGCGATCTAGAGAAGTTTTCCTGACAGAAGAACGCAGAATTTGGCCTTTGGTAGTAAAGCTAGGCTTTACTACATTTTACAGTTGCCATAGGAAAAATATTTGTAATATTTTGACATCTCAGCTTTAAAAACACATACTGGTGTGATTATTTTATGGCGCACATCTGTAATTGTGTGTGTGTGTGTGTGTGTATATATATATATATATAGTTTTGAATAAAGAGAGAGTTCAAGTTTTCCAGAAATATTTTGGAAGCTTCAAAGTTATGGGTAAGATGGAAGAATTTCTGAAGTGTAGAAGCCCTTACTTAAAAGTGAATAAGATGAAAAATAAAAAGCAAAATGAATGCATGCAAAAAGATAAGCTGAACAGCAAATGTCGAGTTAATAAAGTCCGAACTACTCTTCCTTTTTCTTAGAATTCAGTCAAAATAGAGTTCACTCAGCAATACAGATTGAGTTAATGAACACCTGATATTGGGTACTTGATGACACTGGAAGCTGACAAGTGAAAAGCTGGACCTACAAGTTTTGTAAACGCTGTGCTTGTCAGTATACTTTTGCCAGTTCTAAGTGTCAAAGCTTGCCTAACCAGTATTATGTACACATAACTCAGATGATGTCCAAACATTGAGATAAAGGGATGCTTCTGGAGAGGGAGAGCTGGACATAATACGTCTTGCAGTTGTGTACTAAGTCTGAGAAGGATGCATTCTGTTCTCATAAACTGAAGCTTGGTACATCCCTAGAATAAATAGTTTTCAGATGAGTGATCACAGACATGAATGTAACAAAGCAAATCTGAAAGTTTAGCTTTCTTGTTTCAAAACCTGATTTTTTAAAATGTTCATTGTCTTTTATGATAAATGCTGCAGGAGATCTAATGCTTTTAAAGATCAACATCAAAAATGCATTTAGGGAATGTAAGTAAAGTATGTTTGGGTTTCTTTTTTAAATAGAAATAAGTGGAAAATGACTCATTGGATACTCCTCCCATAGTTCATCAGCAGCTTTACAGTTGGCACCAGCAATTACTGTCCACAGAGTAATACCGGGGAAAAAAAGATTGTAAGCATTTTTAAAATTAGTACTACGTTAGCAATAGCTATAAGTCTTTCTGCCATACATTGGCATGATAGAATAGAAAAATTAACAAGTCGGAAAGTAATATTTTCTCATTGAGAAGATAGTACTTTCAAATAAATAAGTATGTAACATAGTTCATAAAAAAAATCTTGCAGTTTAAATACTCTAGTGAAGCTTCTGGCTTTAGCATCACTATTCACTGGCAATAGTCATTATTCACTGGCAATAATCTATCACTGAAAGCTTCCTTCTGTACATTTTCTCCCAAAATGCAGAAAAAACCTCAGACAGATCTTTGTCGTACTTCATTTACTGGAGTGAGAACTGAAGAAGGACTTAAAGAATGGGTTCTAAAACCCAGAAAATAGTATTTGTAGAATACCGTAAATCTCATTAATTTCACCTTCATGGCAGATGAAGATAAAGAGTGTAATAGCGGTGTCAGTGAAGTCTGCAGCAGCTCTTTCACTGGCTTCAGTAAGGCCAGGATTTTACTCTGCTTTTACTTGGAGTTTCATAATCAACTCAGACATTTTGCTTCTAGTCTCAAATATTCACACTGTTCTATTTAGTAATGTCTGTAAAGTTAGATCAAGATAGGAATTATAATAAAATTAAGTGCTTACATTAGGGAATATAATTTAAATGTCATAAATGCATATTTTCAGTAAGTAGAATTTAATATGCAGCATTTCTTGTAACAGGTCACTCATTTGGAGAAGAAAATTAATCGGCTTTTGTGCACCAAATCCATTTGAAAACCAGTGTCTCCAAGGGTGTTGCATATAGTTTCCAAGATCTGGGAAAAGTAATAGGATAGGAAAGGTACCACCTTTTCTTCATGAGTCTTTTCACTGTAATGCTCATTAACCTGTAAACTTGCCATTAATTCAGATGGAGCATAGTTTATTGTGTAACATCAGTTGAGAAATTATTTCTCCTGAATTTCTATAATGATTTTCCTGGATGATCTAATTAGACATACATCACTGTCTGACACTTCTTGTCCGCCAGACCATGATAAAATCCGACTAAGTCAAGTGCATTATTTCTTTTAAGTAATGGACTTTTTAGAAGGACAGTAAATACTTTAATATAAGGTTTTGTTACGCCAGGATTCAGCAGCTTTGTAATGAGCTTTTGGGGATTTTCAAAAGGTTAACAAGATTTATATTGTGGGATGTTTTTGCATGAAGCTATGAATCACTCCATGATGGCTCTTATTACTTAGAAGCGTATTTTTGAATATGCAGTTAAAAATATCACACTTGGTAAGTTCTAGGTTACAGACATTCTGGTTTAATTTTAACTTTTTTGTTTTAAACTTTAGTGTTTTAAAAAGCGCTTTCAAAAAGTGCTACATAAATACAAAAGTTTCAGAAGGCGAGCAGTCTGTATAACATTTTGTAATGTTTCAGTTTTTTATTCAGTTCTTTAATAATGTGTTGAGGTTTTCTTTCNGGGGGGGGGGGGGGGAAGGCTTTTTAAAGACTGTTTTTTCTTTAGGAGAAACATGAAGATCTTATGTCTACATGTTTTTAAAGGTGTTTAAGTTTGGTATTTCCGACTCCTGGATACCTGCTGTATTTTCCAGATAAGATGCACACATTTTTCAAAAAATTTGGATCTGGTTAGATTTCACAAAGAACAGAGGAAACAAACATGTATTTTTTTTAGCTTTGCAACATCTGCTAGCCATTTTCTAAAGTATGTTTCATTATGTTAGGGCTGATATTTTTTTTTTTCCTTTTCTATTTTTTTTCAATAGTCCATCAGCATACTTAGTCTCTTTCTGTAGTCATTTTATTTAAACCAGAGGTGCTTCTTTTTGTTAACTCATCTTTCTGAAATTTATTTCCGATGGGAGCAGACTGCTGTGTTTGGAATTTTGAGTATCATTCTTAGACTGTGTAACGCTATGTTTCACTGTTGCCATCAGTTAGGAGGAGCACATAGTGTTGTCAATATAAAACATACTTGTTAATTTTCTGGGAAAAAAACTTATAAAATTGTTAGTTAAAAAAAAAACAACCAAAAAAACCAAACCGAAACGTCCTTGTGTTTTTTCTAAGTCTTCTCCACTAGCCTATAAAATAAAACACTTTCCTTTGCTGTGCTTGCCACAGGAGTTGCAGCCTGCCATTTTATCGTCTTCGTAAACCTGACCACAGACTGCTGCTCAGTTCTTCTGATGACTGTATGTCAGAGCAATGAACTTACACTACTTGTCCTTGATATACGGTTCTATTTGTAGAGAGGACTCTGATTTTTTTTTTGGTGCCAAATGTAAAGCTGTTGATGAACTACAGGAAAGCTACTATCCAATCAGGCATTTTCTAGTTATTTCCGTATAAACAAAATACCTTTTACATTCCTTAAATGGATTGCTGATTACGTTCTTTAAAAGCATCAGATTTGCTACAGCATTTATCATAAAAGAAGACAACTGTTTAAGGAAATGTTTAAAGCTTACAAAACATGAAGGCCATGCTTGCAGGTCTGCTTTGTTATATATGCGATCACGTATCTGAAAACTATTTAGAGCTGTACTAAGCTTCAGTTTATTTCAAGTTTTGAAGCATTCTCTCTTTACATTCCAGTTTGCCTGTCATTCTGAAGAAGCCTTTGACTGCATTATTTGGGCAAACTTCATTTGTTTATTTGTTGTTTTTTGTCTTTCACAAATTATGTATTTGTCAAGACTGCTAGTTTTAGTACCTCTTTTTTTACCTGGCCATTGCTCAAACCTAGGTCCTTGAACAGGAGGTGCTATTTTAAGATACAGGGTCTCTCTGTAAGCAGTTCTAGGACTAAACCAGCTTGAATTGTTTCATCATCTTGAAAAAACAACCATCTTCAATTATGTGCACGTATCCCCGGGATTTGCTCTTAGTAAACAGCGCCCAAATATATTGCCCATTGCTGAGTGGGAAGGGGTGGAAGGTCCAATGTGGGATTAAGGAAAGACCCTGTGAATGATGTGAAAGCAGTACTCAGAATCAAGACTTTACAAAATGATGGTAGTGATTGGGAGTGATTTGAAATGATTTCCCAAATGGTTTCACTGTAACTTACACATTTTTAAAGATCTATTTTTATGGTATTTTGATCCATAATCTGGAAATTGTGTTTTGGCTTCTTACTTTTATTTTAGTAGGTTCACAGGCATTACAAGAGTTACCTAACATAGCATGAAGAGAGTAAAAATCCATTAACATTCCCATATTCACACAAGCAGTGGTCTGCAAAATGAGTCCCGGAGAGGTGGATTGCTGTCTGTTGGGCATCCAATTAACCTTGGTTTAAAACAAACAGAAGGAAGTGGTTCTGCACATAAAAGAGAGACAGGTACTGGAACTCCTTGCCGAAGGGTGTTGTGAATGGAATGAGTGTACAAAAGGAGACTGGGCTGCACTTCAAAGAGATCCCTTGGCTATTACTACAGTTTAGATAGGCTACAGGGGCTCAGGCAATCCCTTTGGCTGACAGTAGTTGGGGATTGGGAGACTTGTTGGGAACTTTCATATATGCTTGCTTTGTTCTTACTCTTTCTCGGGTATCCGCTTATGGCTCCTGTTGGAGAACAGTAACGAGGCAAGCCCTGTGGTTTGAACAAAGCTGCTGTGCTCAGGTATACCCTATTCTCAGAAAAACTCCCTCCCCATGTATTGTACAGAACTATGAGAAGGTCAGCTGCTGTGACTGTATTGATTAACATCACCTTTCTAGTTCCACTATGTGTCCTGGTATCTTACTGCTTTTTCCCATATAGCTTTGGTCATTCCTTTCTTTCAGTATTTTTATTGTATCTGTCACAAGATTCCATATTCGGGTACACAACTTTTCATTTCTCTAAGGAGAGGGTTTTAGATAGCTCTTTACATACCAAAACCCTGAACCACTTGCTTCTCTGTGCTCAGAACCTGCCTCTGGTTAGCTTAGGGATGAGTTGTCATGTTCTTCTGGATATTCGTTTCCTCTGATTAATTTTTTCTTAGGTTTAGAAATTTGAGCATAATGTCAAGCCCAGTTTCTTGATAAGTATACGTCTAGGTTTACCTTAATAGTTAATAGAAATTCAGTGTGTTTGTAAAAAAATGATTACACTGGTTTGCACTGAGGAGCTTATTAAGATATAGGTCAGCAAGAAAGAGGATAAAGCTGTTACACTGTATATTGCAGGTTTCTTGATGTTACCTTTTCTTACACGTTAAAAACTCTTTACACAGTTTATTGTAATATCTGTGTGCTCTTCTTTCTTGGTGGTATAATCTTTGTCCAAAAGATTGTTTGAAAATACCAAAATTTAATTTATATTGAAAGCCATACTCTAAAATTTAATATTTAAATATTTTATAATATTGCCACTGTTAAAGTGAGTAACAGTACAACAGTCCTGGATTAAATAGTCTTGGCACTGTTTGCTTCCATAAGCATACACATACACACACATTTCTGAAATACTGAAAATGACCTAGTGGTTTCAGTAGACATCACTAGTTCCACCCACTAGTTACAGTCCCTTTCTTTTATTGTATGCTTTTGTTATAGTCACTGTCATTTTTACTTTTTAAAATTTAGGAAAGAATCACATGTTCTCAAAGGTTTTATTTAGCACATTATGTGAAAGGATGGTTTGCATATTTATAAAGAAGTATCTGGCTAGTCTCTATTAGCTGTGCTCCATCCTGCTTATTCAAGGATCACATGAACCTAGTTTAAAAGTTGGGAAACTCCATTTTGAAGTCTTTGCATATTTGATAAGGAAGAATAATAAGAAAAGGCTATGGTGTTATTTGGGAGAAAAGGGAAGGAAGGGAAAGAGGAAAGGAGAGGAGGAGAGGAGAAGGAAAATAAAGGAAAAAAAAAATGAAATGCTGTGAACTGACTGCAACATTAATGAGGAAAAAATGAAACCTTGTCTGGCCTTGTCTGGCACAGATAGTTTTATCATTCCCAGCACAAACACACATGAAAGCTTTACATGCTTTTACTTATAGTTACGTTGTGTGCTTCAAAATGCTTGTACAAAACATGAATCGGGTTTTAATTTTGCTGTGGAGGTCTCCTTTAATTGTAGTTTGCTTGCTTTTTTTTCTTAAATCATTAGGTAAAACTCATCTAGTGTTATTGGACTGGGTCCATACAAAGCTAGGCTGCTCAATCGACCTACTATGCACCCTTCAGTTCTAATCCTGATTACATTTGCCTTAGTTGATCTCTCTGAAGCCAGCCCACTTCAATGTCCTTAGATGCTTGCTTAGATCAATGTTTAAAAAAAACACCCAACAGTCAAGTGCTGCTTGCTACTCTGTTTTCAGTAAACTTCAAATATGAAAAGGGGCAAAACTTTATCTAAGAATAGCTTTTGTCACTCTTTTGTTTTGCAATCAAGTAAGTTAATGACAATTCAGAGACTGCTAATATATTCACCTAATGCTGCTATTTTGATTAGCTGCAAGTTGAAATTCTTACAGGCTGTGTGCAGTTTTGAACGTAAAATAACTTTTTGTTGTGAGAGGAAGTGTCTTTGTAACAGTAAAAATTGCAATCCTCTGACATCTCAGAACTGTTGATTTACCTTTTTCCTTGAAACTGATAGCCTGTTGCTCCGGGTGAAAAAGAAATGTTTGTACTCCCTAAAAAAGTGTGAGCAATGTAGTCTCCGAGGAGCAGGGGCTGATTGCCTGTGTGGTCACACAGCAGCTTTCATCACCAATGGATCTAGCTGCCGACTGCAGCTACTGCCATATAAAGCAGTAATGGTAACAACGGTAATACAAATGCCAGCCTTGGGTGTAACAGGGCACATCCCGAGCTAGGAAAAATGGGTGTAGCTCTCAGGGCACAGCGGGAAGGATTTAATGCAGTGCCTCTAGGGTGGTTGTGAGCACAGGGAACAGGAACTCTTTTCAGTGTGCTTTTTGGTCCTATGCTTTGCACCCTGAGTTTTTGTCAGGGTCAAAGTTCAGGATAAGTACACAGCTTGTTCCAACAAGAAACGCTGTCCTCCTGGCTGGCTGGATACTACCTCCTGTCTTTCTGGAAGAAGAATGTTATGACTCCCTTCTCTTGAGATGTACTAAAGAAGGGAGAGGCTTTTTGTATCTCTTCCTTTACTACTGTTGGCAGATACTAGTAGAGAAGTAGGAGAAAAAGCATATAACTGTTTGAGATGAAAACAAATTAATTGTTCCGTTGTTTTTATAGTCTTTTATATACTGACATTCAGATAACACTTGCATACCTGAGAACAGCCCAACCTTTATATTCAGCCGTTACGAGTCTTTGTCTGGGCCTGTAATAAACAATTTCTGAGGGATTGTCCTTCCCTGTCCTTTTAGTTTAGCTCGATGGGCCCTTCATCTTCTAAAACTTTGCTGCTTCTGTAAAACAAACTCACCTTTACAGACTCTCTGATGGGAACTTGAGAAAGTCTTTTGAACTGTTGACCGCTCAGATGCCAGTTATTGCTATGATACGCTGCTTTTATATCTCTGAAATTACTTGATGATTCCTTTACTTACGTTGACAAGAAGAGCTCTAGACCCTTCTTATTAGTCCCCCTTTACTCTGAACTAGGGCCTGTGGTTTTAGTCGTGATTCATCCCAGTAGGCTGTACTGCTTTCTGCCTTGATTATAGCCATTTCAACAGTAGCTAGAGGGAGAGAGAGATGCTTCTCTTACAATTAGGGAGCTCAGGCAAAATTACATTATCATCCTTTATCAAGAGTTTGGTTTGACAAAACCAAGAGCAGAGGCAGGAGATTTAAACTTCATTCTCTGTTGCAAAGAAAAAAAGAAAAAAAGCTTTTGACAAACTCAAGCAAGACATGTTAAAACAAAAGTAGCAGAATAAATAGCATAGTTCTGTAGTGAAATTGTAATTTAACATTTTTATAACCTGAATAGTAATTCAGAACCTATATATCTGCTGCACCACAGTATAGGAAGTCTAGGAAAAGGAGAAAAGAAGACAAAATATGAGAACCCTCAGTGGTAGTCCCTTACAACTTAATCCTTGTTTGGCAAAATTTGAATTCAGAATGTTCCTGGTGACTGAAGAGAATTTGTGAAATAAAATGGAAGCTTGTAAAATTAAATTTAAGGAGGGCTTTAGAGTTCCTTGCTAAACTTAAAAATCTGTAAGCCTTGTGTGACATCTGCTCTGAATCCCTGCAGAACAAAAGTTTTACCATTGCTGTGCATGTGTGGTTTTTAATTAAAATCAAAAGTAAAGCAAATCCTCATACACCATGGCCTTTAATATCAAAGATAAAGTTGGGAAAAAGATACGGAAATTTTTGCCTAACAAGAAATGAACAGCCTGGTTTATGAATCACTGATCTCATTTCCAGGACTAATATCAAGCACTGAGTAACTGAGCTTATAAACAAGGTGGAGCACTCTGTGGGGTCAGTGGTCTTCTCAAGAAATTGACAAAGCATAAAAATACCTACCTACGAGTGAATTATAGAAATGCCTATATTTTATTTCTTTTTAGATAGATACGTATATGTATAGAGTACACGCCTGACTCTCGCATTTATATAAAGATGCAATATTATCCATGCAGGGAGGTAACTAGAACGTGAAGAAGGACAAGGAAGAGGAGAGTAGCCTTGTTCTGAAGGGTACGTTATCTGAGGTTACACAAAGCCTGGTGGAAGGGTGAGTTATAGTGCACAGTTCTCCGTGCCAAGAAGAGTGAAGTAGCCAAGTTCGGTTCGGATCTTACAGGGAAGGTCCGTGCAGCTGCCAGAGGGTCGTACTAGAACAATCCAATCTCTCTCTCTCTGAGCTTAAATTTATTATGAAGTCTAGAAGATATAAAAGTGTTCAAATTATGAAAAAAAAAAAGTTGTATATTCTGTTCTTTTAGGTTTTTTTAATTGCCTAGTATTTTCTGGGTTACTTTCACTATTCTATTTTAAATCCGATTATCCTCCTACAAGTGATATTCTCTTGCCATATTACCTGTGTTCAGAGTTAATTTTTTATTTTACTAAGAAAACCACGTCTGAACTAAAAGCAGATCTATAGAGACAGAAGTAAGTAGGTAAGTGCAAATTCTGTAGTTAACTCACCTGCCTTATGCATTGAATTATGTGATGCCAGATAGTTTCTTATACAAATCCATGTTATTGATGTCCAGCTGAGATACAGGGATAGAAAGAGTGGACTTTTAACTTCAAATATCATGTGGGCTTACACTCACAGCAGAAAAAGAGGTATGCATTTACATTTAAAATTAAATAAGGTATTGAGGAAAGCTGTATATACTATCAGGATAACAATATTTAATACTAACCATAATTAAGTCTTCTATATTAGCAATGTTCCACTTAACAGAAGTCTTAAGACAAAACTTTCAGAAAAAGCAATAATATGATACATCTTGTAACTGAAATCTGAAGTTATTTTTAAACATTTTTATCAGGAATTTACTGACTTAGTATGAGCTTATTTACTAATATGTATATGAATGATTTTACTGAGTGAAATGTATGTAAAATTAACTCTTAGGTCCATTAAGATAGCAGAGTTTTACTATGATTGAAACCACAGTGGATGTCAGTCACTGAATTTCTGGAATTTGCTATTTTCTATATGCAAGTTAGAAAGCTATTTTGTGTTGGAATTTGGATACATACAATATACAATAAAATAATTTCTTTAAATGTGGAATATTATCTCTGATGTGTCATTTCTAAAACATTTAGTTTTGCTACCCAAAAATAGAAAATGGGCTATATTTAGTTTTACAGAGTTATCAACTAGTGGTATCTCAGTTTCTTCTGTATCAAAGAATAAATAAATTTGCCTAATTATTGTGACTAATTAGATCAAATCATGCAGCTGTAGTGTTGTTCATTACCTACACTGGACCCAAGTGTCTGAACTGCTGTGATAAAATTTGTGTCTCTGATACTCCACTGTGGCCACAACTAGAGAAGAGCAGTAGTAGGTAGCAAAAGCGGAACTGCTAAGCATGCCCACATAAGAATGTCACACTTAGGTAACAGAGTGTCCCTCAGGTCAGCCTACGATAAGAGCAAAGTCAAACAAGGCTGAATCCTTGATGTTTTGTGTTTTAAGTATCTGAAAATTGTTCACGACCAGCCTCGACCTACAAGACCTCAAATGATCATATGAGCAAGGCAATAAATTGGTGGTAACTTGCCCTCAGGCCCATGTTGTAGTTGTGATGTTGTGAAAGTTACATCTAGCGTTAGCCTGTCCACATAGATCTACCTACTTGTTCAGGCTTCACAGACGGCAAAATTTTATATTTACTTGTACCGAAGGGGAACTATGGTGGCTGAATGGGCATGGCTGAAAGGCTCTGCATCGTATCAGTGCGGTCCAGTGGAGATGCACAGGAATACCACAGCATCAGGAGAGCCGGGGAGTCACTTGCTTTCCAAAACTCCACACCTGAGCAAGATTTTGGCAATGCCAACAGTGTGTAGCCCTGCAGTATTTGCCAAACATCCAGGACGTGGCCTCATATCATGGGACAGACTGATTCACCTTCCTGACAGCAATCAGAAATGGAATGTAGTTGGCATAGCAGAAAACCATTTGTGTAGGAAAAGAAACTCCAAAAATTATCATTTCCAGAGGAATGGACAGCAGCTTTCGCAATGTCAACATGCTTCACCTTGGACTAGCACAATTTTACAGCCAGGCCATACAACAGCAAACTTTCAAGTAATGTCAAGTGCCCAGGAATACCAAAAAGAAGAAAAAAAGTGTAAAGGTANAAAAAACAACAATGAATGACCATTTTGTTATATCTGTGTTTGTGGTCCGGGGTTTGGCCATTGGTAAAAGTATTATTATGTGGAGGGGTGTTTTCTTGTTACCAATTTTTCTCTATTTTAATCTTTTTTTTTTTCAGCAGGGATAATTGTGATTTTTAGTATTCCTTTTTATTCAATTTAATAGCTTTGTGAAGAGCCCTGACAAAAATGCGATGAGTACTTACTGGGGTTTTCTGTGTGATTGCTAATATAAAAGAATATCTATTCCTTTAGCCCTTTAAAATTTTATTTGTCTCTTTCTTTATGGTCTTGATAAGCTGATCAAAAATCTTTTCTGAACCTGGCCTTTTTAAATATATCCTTGATACATTAAAAATGCAAAGGCAAACAAAAGCATTCTTTTTCTACTTTCAGGGTGTTCATCTCTCACCTGTGACTGTTATTTGTCTGTTCTTCTTTCTTATTATTAACCATCCCCAAAGCCTCAGTAAGTGCACATGTAGAACTCAAATAAATAGGACTTCTTGTTATGAATATTCTTTGCCTCAGCAGTCAGGAAAATCAACCATTTTCTTTCAGCTAGCTTTTTTTGTCCACATCAGCACAGCATTGAAGGAATTCCTTTTAAGAATCACAGTTGCTTAGGTATTAGCACAAATTCAGTGCTGAAGTTATTTTTATTCCTTTTTAAACTGGGATAAATAGTTCTTCATTGTTCTTTGCCTAAAAAATAATTACTGGATGTTGGGAGGGAGGGACTACAAGTTGTTTTCTTTTACTTAAGTCTTGCGTCACTCCAGGAAGAAAGATTACAGTGTCAGGCAGGATATCACCTCATCAAAAAGTTAAACTGGTCTAAGTACCTGATTTCTTTAGATTTAGTTGCTCTTTACCTCAGAATGCCTCCTTGCTAACAGATGTCAGGTGTTGATCGCTTTAACGTCTTACTAAGGGCTGTCAGGAGGCTGCCAAACCTAGACAGTCCCACCCCAGAGTCTGTTAATTACGTTGTGTCGAGCTACATTAGCTAGCTTTCTGCTTGGTTTTATTTTTGAACAAATGGAACTTTTTACCTTGAAGTTTTCAAGTGGAGTTGGGGTAGGGAATGGCTCGGAAAAGGTACATGTTTTAAGTATTGGCAGTTACTTTCTCAAGAGATTAGCTGTGTAATTAACTGATGTCTGCTAACAGGGTCTTCCAATTATGAGATATGGGGAGACTTAACAAATTGGGTTGTCTGGGTCACAGGTCTATAATTACTCTTAGCAATATTTGCTCAGAGACCATCTTAAAAGTTGTCAAACACTATTCAAGAATTTTGTTAGCCAGTTTGTTGGCAAACCTCTTAAGGAGCAAACACTTTCTGACAAGACTGTATGCTACCCTCGTGTGTCGCGGGTCGTGCAAGGAACCAGTGCAAGAAAACAATCATGAAACCTGAATGAGTCTTGATCACGAAAGAGCAAGCTCCATTATCTTTTAACCAAATTTATTCAAGGTGTCAAATATTTTCAGGGAGAACTGGATTTGTGGTGAATCTGAACATTTAAATATAAACTATGACATTCTTTGTTATCCAAACAGACTAATGAGTCTGAAGTGTTTCAATAAAAGGCACATCACACTGGCATTTTATGAGTCACATACAAATTTAGTGGCATGTCATAACCGAGGTACAGCAGGTTGTGTGAGAGAAGTGGTTTTAGAGAAAGAACTAACAATATATGTTCAGAAAAGAGGTCTGCTGTTGTGTAAGATTTTCCTCAGGTTTAAACCAAGGGCAGCTAGTTTGAAGCTTGTTGCATCTGTTGCAAACCGAAAGAAACGATTTTGTGCCAGAAAGCTTTAGCTCTTTTTCCCTCAACTGTATCGCTTGCTATAATAAATACAGTGCAGACAAAATGACAATTTTTAATGTCTTTGATTCCACTGAGACATACTCCAGGAACTGTCAAATGCTATTGTAACTTTATGGCACTAGAATTCCGTAACTCTACATACTTTATGATTTAGTCACCAGTAGAGTTTTCAAAATAACATAAATACTATATAGAGTTAATTTTCTGTTCTTGTAAGTGCTCGGTATTATTTTGGATTCTGATGTTTGAGGATTTCTTAGTTTAATCTGTAACACCAAGACCCATGAGCATCAGAACTGATGTGTTAAGCTGATAACTAGGTTCCTCAAACAATAAATTAGCATAGTCATATTTTTGAGGGCCCGTTTTGAGTTTCTGAGCATAGTACCTAAAGTGAATGAATAAGGTAGTGCAAATATTACATTAAAAAAAAATACATTAAAGAGAGGTGGTAACTCATCATGTGGGCATGGAGATAGCTGTATTTGACAAACGATGTGTGTTGCAAAAGCCACATTAGTACTCCTGCTCAAAAGCTCTTATAGTTTTAAGTATATTTTCTTTATTATAAGAAAAGATAGGGACTGTCTGGGATGTGTCCCCTCTTATGTGGTATGAGTCCTGAAAGTGCAGATTTGAGTTCTTGAAGAGCACTGATCTAATTTAATTTTTCCCCCTTAACCTTCATCAGAGGTGGCTGAGAGGATGGAGGCAACAGGAAAATCTATAAATAGGAAACGTAACAGTTATTTTTGTAACATGTAAAAATATGTATATAAAACTAGGAGCTGATAATACAAGTGTACATAACTGTTAAGAGCGTAGAAAGGGATGTTTAATCCTCACAGCTACAAGTTCAAATGTGCACACCTTTTTGACCAGATACTGTTTTTTTATTCATCTGTATGCATAAAAGTGCGAACATAACCAACGTAAGATCCTTCCATTTGCCCTGACTGATTTGAATGCTCTGCAATACTTCCCACATAGTGACACTGCCGAATCTTTTTGAAGTGGAGCGTCGGACCCTACCTGCAACCTTGAGATAGCCAGGACTCTAGACCAGGGGTGCATAGTTTGGAAATAGTCAGGAGAATACAACTCTTGCGGGTAGTTCACCAGCACGTTCCCCCAGGTAGTAGAAGTAGACAACAAGAGTGGATTGCACTGAATGACACTTCTTTTTGTGTCAGGGATCTCAGTTGGTTGGGGTGTTCCGTCGGGAGGATCCTCCACAGGAGTACTGTCTTACCTTAAAATTTCTGTGGGTTCATTTCGATGTTTTTTGTAACTGAGTTAAGTCACGAGAGAAGTGCAGCTTAGCGGGGCATTTGGTTGTTCATAATTGAAAGTTTTAGCCAGAGTTTTTAAAACAGGAGTTGATAAAGAGCTGTGTGGTCTAGTGTAAGGCAGTCTGTCCTGCACACACCTCCTTTCAGGCATTCTCGGCCTGACTTCTGCCCACCCAGTGTAACATCACTGACTGCACTACACTTACTTCTGATTTACAGCAGGGTGAGTATTTCAAAACCTTCGGGCCATTCAAGACTCGTGTTCTGCAAGTAATTTCTGCCTTTTTTAATACAGTGAACTGTCACCTCAGACTGTGAAGGGTTCAAACTTTGGATCTTCCTGTGCCGCAGTATCAAAGTTTCTGTTTTGTCACTGGCCTCTTTGCTTGTACCGGAGGTTTTATTCTCCTAGCGATTAATTTCCATGCGTTCGCATAATCAGACCCTTGTGAACTAATAAAATTCCAAGTGCGATACTACATTACTGAAGGCAATGAAAGCTCAACATGACATGATTTAAAGACTCTAATATTCAAGTGAGAATACAAGACAAAGAAAAGTTGAAAATATTATTTTCTACTCCACTTTCAGACTTTTGATAAAGACCCCATCTGACCGTCTTTTATCAAATGATTTAATTGAAAGTGATACATGAAAGGGACCTGCAGGACTGGACCCTGAGAGATTAAAATGAAAGTATTTTAGGAATATTTCATTTTTAATAAGGATGTTAAATCTTTGTGGTGTTTTTTTAAACTGATTTGTTTCCAAGGGAACAACAATCTGCAGTGCTATAAACCTCTTTAATGTTAGCACATTACAGGTAAGGAGCCCCATTCCGTGGCAGTGTTTATAATTCTTTTTTTTTTTTTTTGTCAGAAAAGGCTCTCATCCATTTTTCTTTTTATGCTCATTCTTCACAGTTTCATGTAATTTAATTTCCTTGCAGTATTATAGTAATTCTGACAAAAGTAGTACATATGACGCATTTATAAACATTGTTGACATAGCAATAGAAAATAAAAAATGTTTGAGGGACTTACTTTGGAACAGAAAGTAAGTCACAGGCTGTGCCACATCAACATACCATATCCTCAGGTGCTATCCTGGCTGGGACGTCTCTGTCTACTCGTGATCTCAATTCTCTTCAGTTTTTCAGTAACAAACCTAAATCAAATTGCGGCGAAAAGAACAAGAGAAGAGAAAATTTGTAGGAATTTTGACTCATCTGGCAAAACAAATCCACGTGGGGGAAAATTCCCACTAAGAATTTAAAGCCTAGTTCTCCAAAGCTTTTCTGGCTAGTGTAAAAGCGTCTAGGTATTCTCTGCTAACTGGTAAAATACAGCCTCACCTCTGTGCAGGCTCTCACATAAATTCCTGTTAGCTGTACAGGGTATCATTTGGTGGTAAACGAACAACCCACGTATTGCACTTGTGGAATGTTTTCTTTCTGGAGAGTGTGGAGAAGTAAGCTCAGCAGGTTGTATGTGTTGCGTTTGTACGTATTACGGTATTGCCAACCGGTCACATAAATGGGTATGGTTTGGGGGTTTCTGTGTAAACAACTATTGCAGAGTTTCACAGGAAACATGGGCATGTGTTTATGAAGTGCTGAATACCCATTCTTGAAAAATCGGATCTTGCCTAAGACGTGCTTTTTATCACAGACAAAATCACTGCTTGTAAAAACGAGATCATGGGCCTGAGCTAAAATGAAAATTAACTTTCATTGTGTGCTTTTCCACATTGTATTTCACAATGCTATTTGTTGAGTTAGATCTTTGGTAAAAACAGCATGGAGAATGAAGGTTCATTTGTGTTTTACTTCTGGGATTTCAGTAACTATTAGTGCTCTTAATGAAGTAAGATGTTAGTTTAAATTATCGGAGTTTTATCAGAATAAGTTCATATTGGAAGCGACTCCATTGACTTCAGTAGAATTGATCTTGGTAGAGTTAATTTTGACTTACCAAATATTTTGTTATTTTCTGAGCAGGTTAATAAGAAATGTGTGTCTAAGACGTTTCTTTCGTAGTTAGAGGGAAAAAAGTAAAAATCCAAGCATGAATTTTAACTTCTCTGATCCTCAGAAGCACTTATCCTAAATTCTGTTAGCCCGCACATTAGATACTCATTGGCAATGCTTCTTATTTAGATAGGTTAGTTACGGTTGTATGTTGGAAGGGAAAACATTTCTCCATCGGCTCTTAGACTGAAACATTAAACAATATCAGATAGGGAAAAATATGTACATGTCATGCTCAGTTCTTCCCTATTTCACTGAACTTTTGAGGACCATTTAGGTGGATGTTCATCAGGGTTGTTAGATGTACGCTTAAGATCCTAGATGAAAAAGGGCCGACCTACGTGGTAATTTTGACAATCCTGTAGATTGGTTAAAATGAGTGAAATAAGAATACTAAGACCTCATTATCAAATCAGTAATAATTCTGCTTCCTAATAATAAGAACAAACATTAATGAGAGATCCCGTCTTGTTACTGACTTCATAAGTTTTATGATATTTTAGCTGTGTTATAAAGAAAAAATATATTTTGCCTAGGGAAAAACAAATATCAGCTATTATAAGTTAAAAATAAAATAATTTCTTTTCGATCAAAACCAATGGCTGATTAAACAAGCTATATTAACTGTATTGAGGTTTGGGGTTCATTAAGCAGTTATAAGATCATATAGATTTTGTTGTAGTGGCATTGACTTGTTCGTAGCTCGTAGGCGAGCCAAAACAAGCAAAAAAACCCTCCTTACCCTACTCAGTCTGATGTCGAAAAAGATACACTTCTAAAAGTACTTCATTAGTGAAACATAAAAGATAACAAAGCAGAATTGCAAAGCAATTAGCTTATTGATAATATTTAAGCAGTATTCTCTTTGCTGATTATATTATTTTGAAGTTTCCCACCTGTTGAACTCAATAGAAATTACCTCTCCAAATCACTGAAGTTTAGAAAAGCTGCTTTCCCGTAAATGCATTACCGGGCAGCGGGGAGGATTCTGTGTGTGTGGAAGGCTGGGGAGATTCATGCATGTAATTCTGTAAAGCAAAATCAATAAAGCTGATGACAGATTAAGTTGCTAAATTTTGTAAAACTAGACTACTGTTTGGGTCATCAACACAGCACTATTGGATTTTCTATGGTTTAATGCTGAAAAACAGGATTATTGATTTTAGGATTTTCAGCGTATCCCCTCTGGGAGTTCTTAAGCAGTCTTTATAATGCTTCACACTTAAGTTGACAACTACAGTGACATAACTGTGTCCTCGCCTTAGTAATCATTTTCTAATCATATTGGAAAAGGCTGGAAATGGTTTATAAAATGATTATTCCAGACAAACGGGGGAACAGGAGGGTTGTCGGGACGGCGCTTCTTTGTCTGGTGGTCATTGCTACCTGCCTGCCATCTTCCCTTGGAATTAACTTACAGTCACAGATTAAGACCTTTGACTGTCATAAATCTGCTTCCCAATATGTTTGACTGGCAGGGGAGTTCACAAGCCGTCCCGATATAAATAGGATTTTAGCACATCAGGTGCTGCTCCAAAGTAAAACGGGCTGTTTTGCAGTCGACTTTGTTGGTGTATATTCATTGCTCCTCTCCCGTTCCATGTGTATGCATGCCTGCGTGTGTATGCATGTGTGTGTGTACGTAAAGTAGCAGCTGAGATAGGGTAACAAAATGAACTACTGTATGCAAGAAATATATGAAGTGCACCCAGCTGCTGGTAGCAATTGCTACATGCAGTCCACTGATTATTGCACATATATCGAAGATAATCAGGGTTACAGCAGTTGTGATGCTCAGGTCCTGCACAGTAACAACATATATATGGAACAGGCCTGGGCGGTGAATCAGCCTTATACCTGTAGTTACCCTGGAAACGTGTTTAAAAGCGAGTACTCTGACATGGACATGGCCCTGAATCAGTACAACCAACCTGAATATTTCACCGAAGAAAAACCTACTTTTTCTCAAGTGCAGTCGCCATCGTACTCTCAGAAGAAAGGTAGGGGCAATTTATTTAAATAACAGCAAAAAAATAATCTCTGTTTTTGTTTTTGTTTTGCTTTGAACTTACAGTTGCATCAGTTGGCTCAGATACATCTTTGGATGTGAAGGCTGCCTGTTCAAAATTGAAAGCAGCAGTAACATAGGTTGCTAGGTGATCGTAGGGTTTTCTGTGAGCAACGAGGATTTCCAAGCACTTTTTCTTAATCTAGAAAAGACGTTTGCAAATATATTGCTTGTTTTCTGCTTTCTGTGGCTATTAAGTTCATTTGCTATTCACCAGTGAGCTAGATAAGAAAGTTTCTCTTCTGAAATGTCGTCATTATATATTCTGCATCTTAAAGCTGTGTTTCTGATTACATACAAGTAATTTGTTATCAGTCAATGTGAACTCTGTTTACTCAGCAACTCGGGCAAAATATTTTGAAGATAGAACAGTAAATATGTATGGGGAAATGATTACGTTCACTAGAGTTACTGTCTTTTAAGTGAAAACCATTTCGTTTCCGATTATGCCAAGCAAAAAAGACTGAAAATACAATTATATATCTCTGCAAGAAAGACTGTTCTGCAGCCAAAAAGTTGATCTAATCAATATGTTTGTGAGAGATAATCGGAGTGGAATATCTGCTCCCTCAGGGTTAAATCATTGCCTGTTTTTAGAATTTATTCTTCTGCTTTCAGGTAAGCAAAGTAGATTGAAAAAGAGACCAAAATACCAACAAACAGTTGGAAATGTTTTCCGTGTTTTTTGTTCTGAACTCAGACAAGCAAACTAACGCATCCAGAGTTATACATTCTGTGTGTTTCTTTCAAAATCACGTTATTAAAGAATAAAAATATTGTCTGCTGTATGAACATAATGTCGTTTTTCTATTAAGACCAGATTTTCTGTATGCAGTTATCCAAAACCCAGATGAATCTGATGTAACTAGGTAGGTAGAGAAAACACCATTTACTACTTTTAAAGTGGCTTCGTAGTAAAAAGGAGAATGTTTAATCTTATTAACTACATGGAAAACTGAAATGTTTTCCTTTGTGCAGGCAATATTCAGTAGTACTTGATGCAATAAATCTTTATGTTTGGTAGAAAAATGTCTTAATTTTATACTTTGAACAGCATTGCATTTCATAATAAAGGAAATATTTTTTAAAATCCTGTTCTAGGAAGCTGTAAGAACATGATCAAATTGTAGACAAAATGTAGTTGTGGATAATGCATGGTTTTGTATTGTGCAACATTTTAAATGCTTTTTAAGGCTATTTATTTGCTATTGAGTTTTAACTAATGAATTTATAACTCCCTCTAGACTTTTCCCGTGTCTTATTTTTGGTTAAGGAAAAATAGTACTCGGAATTGACTTAGAGAAAATAAAGACTTGCTATTGCAAAGTCAGTGAAGGAATACATTTTTTCATAATGTTAAAGGTTATAAATAGTAACTGATATGCCTTGATCAGAGCTTTAAGTAAGTTATTTCAGTACTCTGACACCTGACATTTGCTCTGGTTCAAGTTTTTGTATTTGCTTGGTTGAAAAAAATACAGGGTTGTTTTTAAAAACTGCTCGTCTGCCCTTGTTTTCTACCCTCAGTTTCACTAAGAAATGGCAGTAAATTTTGGTGGAAGCTGACTCTCAAGCAGGCTTCTAATTGATCATTCACGGAGACTGAGCAACGTGCTTTGGGATTCTTTAGAGCCTTATTACTATGATAATCAATAAAAAGTTGTCTCCCTTCTGTCAAACCTTTGCAAATGCTGAGTTTGTTAAGCAGAAGAGATCTAAACTCTGTGGGACATGTGCATCTTCTCTTTTTTTTTTTTTTTTTTAATTTCCATCTTTTAACCAAGCTATCGTAAAACTAACGAATCTTTTAATCCTGTCCTAAGAACAGAAGGCTCTACACAGGGCATGTGTGTCTGTATTGATCCAGAATTGATTTTGGGGGGGCCGAGGGAGTTTGTTAGAGAAGCCTTGGTAATAACCCATTAAAGCAAAATTAAGTCCCTAAGCAGGTGTTCATGAAGAGTCTTGATTGTTGCAGTTGGTATTTCTGTTAGTCCCCTGAAATTTGTAGTAATCTCAACAATACGCTGTTCAAATCAGATTTTAATAACAGTAGCACATGGAGTCTTTTCTTATCAAAACTTAACTTAGTTATTAAATGGTTAAACTCTTCTTTTCCGTCTGGGAAGAAAAAAGACATCAACATTTTATATGCTGAAAAAATTATCGTTTATGAAGTGGAGTTTAATTACCTTGATCTTTATGTCACTTTAAAAGAATTCAGAAAATAACCTTAAAAAACAGGACCAAAGACCCCAACAACATGTCACTAGAGGAAAAAAAATAAGTATTTGGAAAGTATAGCTGGTTATTCTGAAATATAAGAACGCACTTAAGATGCTTTAGTTATTACAGTACATTAAAAACTATTATTTCCTGATTATCTGTCACAAATTCTGATGAAAGATTTTAATTTTAAAGGAAAAAATGGTGCTCCAGAAAATCAAGAGGTGGAGGTGTGGTTTTAGCTTGTTGCTCTGTTGTCTTTCGTGCTGTAGTGTACGCTGTTAAAAGGCAGCAGCACAATATTCCTGTGAGAGCTTAGTGTTTTATTAAGGAAGTGCTTTTGGACTTGATCTTACCATAGGATACCATAGATAAACTTTGTTTTCTACACAAGGCTGTGAAATCGGATGACCAGAACAGGGCTCATCATTGTGAGAATGAGGTGCTATTCCCAGTTCTGTCCCAGTGAGCTTGAACTGGAATATTTTTCCCCTCTTACGGTGCCGTGGTGAGCTTGCGGCACTGCACACTGGATGGGTGATGCTCCAGGGGTGCCTGTGCCACCCTACCCTTGCGCAGAGGCTGAGCAGACAGGCAAAAGTCTCCCTGGATCTCCACACACCACCCATACAACAAGGAGGGAGTACCCAGTGACAGGGTAGAGCTAGTGCAGTCAGGAAAGTACCAAAGAAATATGCACAGAGGTCCAGAAACCTCATTATCCCCACGTTTGGTGTGTGCGCCGTGTTTTGGCCATTTGGACAACGTGGTAAATAGGTCTGCAAAGTTAAAACCAGGTTGAGAATTGGCTTTCGCTTCCCTTTGCACAGGCATTTCGTGGACAAAGTTAATGACAGATGCCCACAGGTCTCTGGGAAGTTAGACTTTAACTTCAGGCTCTGTGGGGGTGGACCAGCAGTAACCAGAGGCTGCCCCCCCAAAAAAACAAGGGTTTGCAAACAGGAATTCTTGAGTTGGGCTGTAGCAGTGCCAGCTCCTCAGCCCTGCATCTCGCCTTGCTTCCCAGATGCAAGGTGAGGTTAATGCCGCCTTTTTAAGGGCTCTTGGTACGGTGGGAGAATGGGGCTTTGAAAGTTATTGTCGTTATTATTATTATAATTGTAATTATTATTATTTCCCTTTATATTTTCTCAGGCAATTTACATGCAGCTGAGAATACGTACTGTATGACTGCTAGAGTATGTGACTGAATTAGCCCAAACTGAGTTCTCAGCGGTGTGAAAACATTAGGGTACTTGCTGAGTAGCTAAAAAAATACAACACAGAGGTTATGTCAAAAATGTCTTCTTATCAGTGCAGGGAATATGTGTGCATATAACCAATTTACAAAAACACTGATCATTTGTCATCTTGGCCTTTGCAGCGGAGTATGTTGACAATTACTTTGGGTTTAAAAAGGATTAATTTTGCTCTTGACCACCCATCTAAGGAGATAGCACTGATAAGAAAAATTGCATCTTATTCAGCAAATCATTATGCATTTGGAATTACATCTGTTTCTTTTTTAATAAAAATGTCAGAGGAAAAAGTGTTTTCAGCTCCTTTACTGCAGCCTTTCCACAACCAAATGAAGGATGGGGAAGTGAACTGTCATACTTTGCTTTTGCATCGGTAGTAAAAGTGATGTTCAGTGAGGCATAGATTTCTAAATAAGTTACTTGCGATACTAAGCTGTGGTCTGTAAAAACATTTAAATATTTTTTTGGAAAAAATTTGCATGGTCTGACTCTTACGGTGGGACATTTTGTACCTGTAGTTGGTAATGGATGCAAGTACAGTACCCATCACAGCGGTTTAAGTGATAACAGAGTTTGGGCTCAATGTCTTCAGCACGTCTGTGTGAAGTGCACTGCTGTTGATAAGGTTTCAGACTCAAAGAACAGGGTTAGTACATAGAAAAGTCATTGAGGGAAAAAGAGACGATAAAAAATGTTCCAAATTCTATCTTTGTAGAATCTCTTGCCAGATTTTAGTAATTCCATAAATCAAAGAATGTCAACAAAGATCAAAATCGCAGACAAGCAAGCCAGTTAGCTAACAAGAAATGAGTGAATCTGTTTAGCAACATTCTCGGTGCCTCCAAGCTCGATGGTGAAATAAGCAGGTTTTTCTCAGTGGGAGTAATTTAAAGAAAGCGGGAAACAAGGATCAGTGTATCAGCCCAGCCTTTCGGATCAATACTGATAACAGCACAAGCAAGAACAGAGTACGCTTTTTCTCACTCAGCTCTATGCTTTCTCCGATAAACACTCTGTTTAAGCTTTTTCTACACAAGTGTATCAAGGATGATATCTGGATGGCTCTTGTAATTTTCTATAAAATGCAAAGAGTTACAATGTGACTATGGAATTGGTAGAACAGCAGTATGAATTTTCTTTTCAGTTCTAATACAGTTGGGGATTCTCAAGGTAGTAATTAATTTCATCTTTTTTCATTTTCATACTGCAGTGTCTAGTAAGTGAATACGAGCTTACTGATAAGTCCTAAACTCCTCATTTTAGTGAGTGGTCTCTAGTCATGCAAACTATACCCGATGGGGGAAAGAAAGATTTCAAGGAGTATATTTAATATGTGAATCTGCCAGTGTACAGTGAAAATCAAAATACTGAATAATGGTCTTAAAACACAAGTGTCCTTGTGCAATAGCAAAAAATGGCTTTTTCTGCTTGCAAGGTGTAAGCCTATGGTGGATCAGGAACAAGCTAATAAGGAACATCTGGTATACGGACATAATTTGTTTGTGTTGATGTAGCTCATGTCCCATGTTTGGTAGTCAAATACAGTTTGGGTCCTAGGGTTTTTTTAAGGTGTGGTTTAATCCCTAAGCCAATATTACGTTATCTGTACAGAGACCTGGAGATGTAAAGTCTGTGCAGCAAAACTTTAACAAAACTGAGATCGGTTCTTTACTTTTCTCAAAACATGTTTTGTTTTGTTTTGTTTTTTTTTGTGTGTGCCAGGTACAGAGGTAAAAAACAGCATCATTTTTCANATAAATGGGTTGTTGTGGGGGGGGGGGGGGGGGGGGAAAGGAGGGGCAAGAATAGCCACAGAGTGTCTAATTTATGTCTCTCCGATCTGTTATGCTGTCCGGGGTTATATATACTGCTTTAAGGTATCATTCCTGCAAATGGTAATTTGAGAGTGTAGGCATACAGTATTAACGAAACAAGAGTACCTCAGATGACTGCATAGGTTAGCAGATCTCGTTCTGTCCTTACGGCTGCTGGGGCAAACTCATTGCTCATTTTCCTATCGAAGGGAATTGTTTCTTGCTGTACCTCTACAAAGCTACAGTTACAATTTAAAAGATATTGTAAATCACCATCAGGATTGGCTATAATGGATTATAAAACATATTCTTCTAGGTAGGGACAACTGGTCCTGCTGAGTACTTCGCCTTGCCAAGACAGTAAGATTAGGCGGGCTGGCAGGTGGGAGTCTGGGAAGCAAAGGAGTTACTTCAGGCTGCAGGGGAAACACCAGACACGGCAGGTCAAGGTCATTCATTGGTGTTCTCCACTCAAAGCAAAGATCTGAGGTGGGCATTGGGATGAACAATGTCAAGTCATACTTGACAAGATAGTTGACTTTGAGGACCATATGGGATGTGTCCAATGATAGTGCATGAGGATGCTAGAGTACAGCAGACAGAGGCTTGAAAGAGCGAGGAACGATACTGGTTATTATTGTACAGTGCACTGAGATTGGTGTTGGTTTTGAACAGTTCCTCTTAGCTATTTACTTAGTAGGTTTTGACCAAGAAATAGAGGATGAAATACGAACACCAGAAATAGGAACCTACCCAATGTTCCCGTGAGATTTGTCATCAGACATTCTTCTTTCATAAGAGAGCACCTAGGTTACTCTGTCCAGACAGCATCTGCTTCTTCCACATAGGAGTTTTTATTTTTGGTTCAGTGTTATTAAACGCATAAGATGCATAAGTACTTGCTGATGTGAGAGACAAGTCCTTATTAGTCAACCCCTCCTCTTTTTTCCCCAAGTGCTACAAGGAGTGAGAGAAGTCTGTTGCTCTGCTTCTTCCTCAAACCATCCAACACAGCTCTGCTGCCATTCATGTCTTTCCCAAGAATCTCCATTGCTTCCATGCTCGTACCAAGTTTAGAAAAACACTGTTGAATTTTCTCCTGCCGATACTGTTTCTAACTCTTGAGTAGCAGCAAAAATGCACTGAGGCTGCTTACCTGCACGTCTTACCAATGAAATTGCGTTGAATTTCTACAGAGGTCAGACTGAATATTTGCAATTACTAGAATTTATTTACAGTGGACGTTATGGTTTGTAAGAACTGCATGTAAGTCCCCTTGTTCCTCTTGGCGTGATGCCTGTTCGTCTGAATTATATCTTTTTAAAATACTGTTGAAGGTCCTATTTTCCTACTCTCTAACGGTTTCTGACCCCATTAGCTGTTGGAAGGAGGGTTAAAAATATACAAAAGTGTGGCTATCACTCTCAGATTTGTAATAGAAAGAAAAAAGATGGTTATTGCACACTTTTATTGCCAGGGATTTCTTGGGATAACATTTTTCTATCCGTGTTTCCTGTTGAATTAGTAGAAGAGTTCAAAGTGTGTGCTTACCTTGTGACACGGGCACAATCCTGCAAAAGTGACGAATGTAATATTTAACATTTAGGTAGCTTAAATAGCTGGCTCTTAACACTTCCAATGCTGCAAAATTGGGAATGTGGTTGCATGTAATTAAAAATGCATGCGTGCCATTTTTAATTTCTGACTAGGAGTCCCTGCAGGAGATTTGCCTTGTCTGCCAGATTGGAAGCTGTTTCCTGAGTTGGATAAAGTCATGAAACTCCAGGGAGGAGATGGACACCAGTGGTCACATGCGTAAGCTACTGTATATATTTAAGGAAGCGGTTTAGACAAGTGGTCTCCTGCTCCTCCAATAGAACAAAGCTGCCATTACATGAGCAGTGCTAACCAGATTATATACTTAATGAAACATCAAGGCATTTAATTCAGAAGTAATTCTTGAGGAAGCAAACCAGGGATACTGAATTTTAGAGGACGTAGTCTATGCTACACTAAGTCTACATTTCATGAATGGCAGTAAAAGGCAATTAACAAGAAGCCATTAATCTTTGCAAGAAATTTAGTGGAAAATTCTGCATCCCTTTGCTGACTCCGCTGCCTCCTGTATCAGCTCCGTGTTGTGTATGTGTTGCATGTGCAGAGGCAGGTGTGAGCAAAAGGGGGGCAGGATGGAGATAATAGCCTCTGCTAATCCCCCACTGGCATAATGTCCATTAGGAGTCAGTGATGTAAATTGGAGTCGAAACCCTGCTGTCTCTCTTCCCTCAAGGTCACAGAACTAGCTCCACGTGTCCCACCAGTCTTTATCCAAGCACAACTTGTTAATCATGGAGACATGTAACCTGAATGTAAATCTGATCTTTTGCGGTATTGTAGACTGATATGGTACATCAATAAGATCTCAGCTTGTTCCCTCACTCCCCTTTCTGGTGCCAGTAGGAGTATAGCAAACCTGAGATGCAGGTACCCGGGCACGGCTTCAAAGGGTTTCTGCTTCCTGGCATTACAGAAGAGAGATATATGTTCCTCTATAACTTGAGGTTGTCATAATTATGCTCAAAGTAGACATATGATGTAAACCATACAAATACTTCCTGCCTTCTTCCTTCTTTACTTTCTGCTAATCCACTCACCAGCCCCCAGAAAGTTCAAGTATTCTAAGCTCAGTTAATTTCAAATATTTTCTCTCTGATTTGGGCTTTTCTTTCTGGAGAACCTCTGGCAAGTGTAGCCTTAGGAAGGTACTTTCGTTTAAGCTGTCTGTTACTGAGCTGACCCTCTGGCATGTTAGTCACAGGAGGATGACGGCCACCCTTCTTGCAGCATCCTCCAAGAGCCTTCTGCTGCCCTGAGCCTTGTTGCTGGTTGTCCTCCATGTCCCTGTGGTGTGCTGAGTCCCTGAGCTGTACCGAGCCACGCTGGTGTGGGGGCTGCACAAAGACAGCAAGCTTGGGAGTCTAGTCTAACGTGTGGTGCTACAGATGGGTTCAGCAAGCCAGTGGCAAGGGGTAATGTTGCAGGCAGCCACATCCAAAGGAGTCTTCCTCATTGCACCTGTGAACTGCACTCAGCCAGTTGGCACATGATGCAAAACTGGGAGGAGTGGCTGGTACACCAGGTGGGTGTGCTGCCATTCAGAGTGACCTCGGCAGGCTGGAGAAATGGGATGAGAGGAATCTCTTGAAGTTCATCAAAGGGAAATGCTAAATCCTGCACTGGGGGAGGAGTAATAGATGCAGTGGCACAGGCTGGGTCCCGACTGGCTGGAAAGTGCTTTGCATTGAGGTACGTGAGGGTTTTGGTGGGCAGCAAGTTGAACGCGAGCCAGCAGTGTGTCCTTGAGGCAAGAAAGGTCAACGGCATCTTGGTCTGCATTAGGAAGATGATCACCAGCATGTTAAGGGAGGTGATCCTTCCCCTCTGCTCAGCTCTGGTGAAACATGTCTGCAGTGTTGGGTCCAGTTCTGGGCTCCCCAGTGCAAGGGAGACATGGACATACTGGAGCAAGTCCAGCAAAGGGCCACAAAGGTAATGAAGGGAGTGGAGCATCAGTTCTATGAGGAGAGACTGAGAGAGCTGGGACTGTTCAGCCTGGAGCAGAGAAGGCTCAAGGCGGGGGTGTCTTATCCATGTGTATGAACACCTGATCCCCCATCAGGTAGAAGAAAGAGCCAGACTCTTCTCAGTGGCGCCTAGTGACAGGACAAGAGGCAGTGAGCACAAGTAGAAAGACAGGGAATTCCTTCTGAAGACAACAAAATAATCTTTTCTTTTCACTATGAGGGTGACTGAGCACTTGTTCAGGTTACCCAGGGAGGTTGTGGATTCTCCATGCTTGGAGATGCTCAAAAGCCATCTGGATGTGGTCCTGAGCCACTGGCAGTAGGTGGCCCTGCCTGAGCTGGGGGATTGGACCGGATGACCTCCAGAGGTACCTTCCAACATCAACCATTCTGGGATTCTTTGAAATATTTACTACCCTTTAATAATTTTATGTGGTTACACAAATAGCTGCACTTTCTCCCCTCAAAATGAATCTGAGATCTCTGTGATGCGTCTTTACAGAGAGAAATTTCAGAAGCAAAAGTTACGTACCATAACTCCACTAATTATGAGTCATGGGAACACATATTTTGAAAGGTTTGTATTTTACCCTGCTTCAAAAGTTCTCTTTAGTTTAGAATTACTTTTTGGTTGCCATCAGAATTGTTTTGGTTTTTTGCTCAAATTGGAAATATGTTTATGTTATCAAAACAAATGTCATTGTGGGAAAAGAACGAAGCGTTGCCAATGTTTTTCATAGCAGCAATATTTTATTTCACTTGTTGGGTGTCTGGTAAACCACTTCAGAAGAGAAAATGTCATTCTAACACATACACGTACACACACACATATTTGAATGCCCACGTATCTTGCCCTAAATTTAGGCTATATTAAATACTCCTGCAAAACACGCCCGGGTAAGGTATGATCAATACAGCTTGGGCTATCTGCTGCTGGTACTAATCTAACCACACCTGCAGAGCTGTTTTGAAACAAACGATCTCTCGGTAAATATTTCTTAGGACCAGGTCCCAGAGTCACCTTCGGCCTGGGATCTCATACAAGTATATCGGGGAGGTTGTGAAACAGAATAGAGGAATCTACTGTATGTCTTGCACTTATTTTTTTATGCCCATCCTTTGTGAATAAAACCCTTGTGGTAAAAAAGTCTTGTGAAAACCTTCGAGGTAAAAATAAAGATAATTACTTTTTCTGAGGTAGTATTTCACTCAGGAGAGAGCGGTCATGTTCCAGCCTCTCCCTCTTGACCAGTAGATGCTGAAACAGCGTGAAAAGTATATTATAAAAGTATATTATAGACTATGTTTAAATAATTCTGTAACGTTATTACTATGACCTTTTTATTCAGGAAATTCAGTGAGTTCAGGTAGACAAGTGGATTTTAATATAATATTTTTATATCAAATGTATCAAATCATTTTATATCGCGTTTACATGCCACATCCTCTTTTTCTTTACAGGGTATATACCCAGTTACTTAGACAAGGATGAGCTATGTGTAGTATGTGGGGACAAAGCCACCGGATATCATTATCGCTGCATCACTTGCGAAGGTTGCAAGGTAAATGGCACAGTGGGAAAGTGGGAATCAGAAATAGCTCTCCAGCTCCTCCATTATACAGACTTCCTCAACTGTGCTGTCAAATAAAACAAAGACAGATTAGAAGCGAATAAGAACATCCAGTACCGATGATAAGCCATAGCTGGCTGTGCCGCTGCTCTTCATATGCATAAGGAATATAGTTGATTTTTGCAGTGTTTGCTTCTGAAAAGAAAACAAGAAATTCAGATTTTTGTTGTTGCTGTTTGACTGTTAGCTTTTACATTTCCATTTTTTAATGTTTCTTTGGTCGCATTCTCGGCCAGCATACATCAGCATACTCCCAGCAACTCCAGTGAAGCTGTTTGTGCAATAGCTGAGGTTCTGCCCATGGCCATGAAGAGTCTGTAGTGATTAACAGTGTTCCAGTGCCTCTCATCGTCACTGCGAAAAAGCAAAAATCAAAATCCCTTCCACATGCTCATACAACAGTAACATCCGTCACTTTGGGAAGCACCGACACGCAGTTAAAACAGTTTCCAAAAAATTGTGAATTCTTTAACTTAAGCATATTGAAATATGCTTTCAGCCCTAAGTTGCAGCTCCAAAGCTACACGCAAAATTAAATAGGAGACTGCTTTGGGCAAATAAATTAAAAAAAATAAAATTGAGTAACACAATCAGGCACATCTTACATGATTTCAGTGCCATAAATTTGCCTGAATAGCTTGAGATCCTGTAAGAAAGCTATTCTTTCCTGCAGAAAATGAAAAATGATTATGTTTTTCTAAACAAATGGGACCGCACATGTCGTGGACTACTGTCATGGGACTAAGCCACAAAAGCCATATTCTGTTCATCCCCAAAGTCTCAAATATTTGGATCTGAGATTTTGGGGTTGCATTAGCTTTAGAGCTCCACATCACAGTAACTTGTGTTGAAGTAGCTCCTTCAGTTGTACCTCATTGCCCTAAGTTACATTAATGAAATGCACAAACGCCTAAATATCCTATGTATAGCAGGTTTGTGGTAATATTCACAATGGTTTTATACACATACATACATAATATGTATGAAAAAATATTTATATCAAAAAAAAATGGAACTGAACAAGTGATCCGTACACATTTGCATCCCATTTACCAGATGATAACAATACATAAAATGTATGAATATGACTTAACTCAGATATAATGAGAAGTAAGCGGCACTGTAGCATTATGAAATATCTTTTGCTCCCAGCTGAACAGCTATATCTCTCACCAGCTTTGCTACTAAGATTTTTGTTATTGCAAGTAACGTCAAGTGTTTCTTTTTATGTCTACCAGCTATTTTAAAGATACAGCATGCAAAATCTACTTTTGTCTTCAAATACAGGTCTTTTGTCTGATGTACAATTTAAAATAATGCTTGTGTGCACAAGGAACTGAGCTAACAATTTGCAAAAAGTAATTAATGTCGTTCCCTACTTATAGTTGGGTTATAACAGACAGTTTCATTTTGTTTTGCTTTATTGTTCTTCTTGCAAATATATTCATTGTAAAAGATGGGGGGTTTTGTGTGGACAATTTCAACCCATGCCTTGGAGGATCTGCATACACATTTCAAGTTGTATGATTTATCAGCAAAGTCATATGTAATCAATTCTCAATGAATATGACATTTACTAGCTGCTTCCACTCAAAATCACTTTAATTTTGTAACAACATTAATCAGGGCTGACAGCCAAAAATTTGCTTTGGCAAGTGCTTTCATGAACAAAGCATCCTCACACATGATTTCTAAAGATTAAATTGTAAGGAATTTAAACACAAGTAAACCAACGGTGAGTTCTGACATCACTGGAATGTCTCTCCAGACTGTAGCCATTGCATCTATTGCTATATAGGTGCATGGTAGAGGAATTTAGGAAGAGTAGTTGCCTTACAATAAAATATACTTTCTTTTATTGATGAAAATAACACTTCTGTGATGAAGTGTTTGGACAAATATAGAAAGCAGCTTCGTTATCACATTGTATCTAGACATGATCAAAGAGGTTTTTTGCAAAAAGTTTCTGAGAAATGCAAAGGAATAGGAAGTTGAAACGTGCTGGTCCCAACACAGGTGGTGAAGAGCCTTGCCGTTGTAAAGCTAGAGCTACGTTACGTCCCATGCAAGGTTTGGAAAACAGAAGTTCAGTACCTCTTCCTGAGATTCATCAGAGATTTTTCCATCTCTTGCTGTAACTAGAGATTACCCCGTGTCCCTGGTTGTCCAGAGACGTCTTTGATCTTCAGGGAGGAGAGGGGCAGGTCCTGTCTCTAGGAATTTGTCACACGGTTGAGAGTGGATCCAAACCCAATTGTTGGGTAGGTGAGAGTTTGAGACCTGATCCAAACCCCATGTAAGGACATCTTGCCTGTGATTTCCTGGGGTTTGGCTCAACCCAACAGGTTCCAGTCTTGCAAAGGCTCACACACATGCTTTATTCAACTCAGTTGAATTGAGATTTCAGGTCTTACCGTTATCAAGGAAGAAAGAGTTCTACTCTTAGCTTGAGCTGGATCTTGTAAGATAAAACTCTAATGAGAACAAGGCTGTTTATTGTCTTCACTGGAGTTAGGAGCTCAAGCTGAAATACAGATTTACCTGTACTTCTTAATTCAACATTCTGTGTTAAAAGAAATTACACATTGCTGTAAGATTTTAACTTGTGTTATTTAACATGATTAAAACCAGACCTTTTGCCTAGTGAAGTGAAGAGACTATTCATTAGATAAAATCCCAGCTGAAGAGAGTATTCATGAGTTAAATCTCACTTGAATTTTGCCATTGATTCCACTGAAACCAAAGCCTTTCTCAGTGGCCTCAGTCAAACAGGACCAGAGTCCCAGTGTGTTCTCTATGTCAAGGTGGTCCCAAGCTGCATTGCTGACTGTAGACTTTCTCAAACAATGGTGAAACTTGAAATTAAAGTGAAGTCTAAATTTCTTGCTTTGCAGCCTATCTTGTCCATATCTTGCGGTCTTGGGAAGTTTATCCAGCTCTTGCGTAAGTCAATGAGAAAAGTCATGTTGAATTTAGTACCAGGATTAGGTCTGTAATGTCCAGAGATAAATTGTATCTGATTTCTTTACCTAAGGCCAGGGTCTATGGGTTGTATACATCAGTGAATTCAGTGGAGCTACATTGGTTCGCATGAGCTCAGGATCTGACCTCATATCCGTGTTGCAGTTGGCAACACAGATCTGCATTATGATAGTTAGATAGATAGAATGGATTTGTATATAGAGGGATTTTTATTGGTGATGTTTGTTTTGAATACAGAGTTCTGTGGTAAATATGAATTAAATCCTCTTCTCAGAAATATAGATAATTTTAAAATTATGGATCCATTATTTAGAATCAGACTCAAAGATTGTGTAAGTTGTGTTTGCAAAATTCTTAGTCTTGCCCAGATTTGGCTGGTTGGTTGGTTATTTGACTTTGATGGAAAGAAAGGAGTAGAACTGTTTGTTCTTAATCCTTTAGTAGCTCATATGCACCACCATTACTACTATTTGCAGAAGCTGCCCTTTAATTAAAAGTATGTATATGCCTCTTAATATCCCTTGAAATGATTATGTAATTTAGAAAGGGGCTCAAAATAAACTCTCTACTTCAAATACAAAAAAAATTAACACACAGAAACATAAGACTTCAAGAAGACATGTAGCCAGTATTCATCCCTCAAGACAGCATTACTTACACCTTTACTTACCTAAGATGTCTGGTTTCAGTTTTTAAGGAGGAAACGTTTTGTGAAACTCAGAAAAGAAACGTCATACACTATAAAACCAGTTTGTGCTTTTCCTCTTTGAGGGTTTCATGGCATGAAGTATGTTATCTTGCATACTTAAGTACACACTTACCAAACCAAAGTGGCTCCCAATTTGAAAAAATTGCACAACACTAATGTTTTCCAATGTGTTTATTTATTGCACTTAGGGTTTTTTTAGAAGAACCATTCAGAAAAACCTCCATCCAACCTATTCCTGTAAATATGAAGGAAAATGTGTGATAGACAAAGTAACAAGAAATCAGTGCCAGGAATGTCGCTTCAAAAAATGTATCTTTGTTGGCATGGCAACAGATTGTAAGTATACTTTTCTGTTTTTCTTTCTTTTCTCTCTCTTTTTTCTTTTTTTTTTTTTTAATGTGTGTGTTTGCTTAAAGTATGTTGATTGGTGAAGATTGTTAAAGTAGAGCAGAATTTCCAGCACTCTTTTGTTTTTAATAACTTACACCGGGAAATTATGCTCATCGCATCAAACCGCTTTTGTAGGGCTGCAATTTTTTGTTTATCCTTTGCCAGACTGCACCTTCTCCTGGCTTTACCAAACTGCGTAACAGTAGGAATGTTCACTCTTTGGAGGAGAGGAGGGAGAAATGCATCTGGATGGACACTTTGCTTTAGAAAAAAACATCTTGTTTAGAAAATTCTGGAGGATGTGAAATTGAATGTCGTTGCATGAGTCATCCTGCAGTTGTTTGTTTTATTTTTAGCCCTGAAGAAGTTATCTACTGCAAAGAATTCGACTCTCATTCTAAAGAACTAGAACATATGGCTGTAAGATTAACCCTTAGGGGTCTTCTTTTCCTGCCATTGCACAGGGATTTACACCGATAACATCAATTAGTGCAAATGGGAGGAAGTCACGTAAATCCCCCTGTGTCTTAATGTTAATGGTTGTTGCCAGCATAATCCTCTGCAGAAAAACTGGCAGGAAAGCAGGCCCAATAAACAACAGAAAAATATTCTCACTTGGTATTTTTCATTGGTAATGTAATGTGTAACAACGTCTTCTGTCTAGAGGGAAATAGAAGAGATGACACAATTTCATTTTAGCCCGGTAGACCTTCAGGTTGACCCCAGCCCACGACCAGCAGGTGCCAATACCATGAAGCTGATGTGGCCTTTGTGGGCTGCACCTATGTACGTGCCAAAGGAGCTGTCACAGAGCACGGCGGACAGGACAGCTATCCCCCGGCTGGAGAAGGCTTTCTCCCACCTTTGAGTTACAATGTGTGAACACAAGCGTGCAAGCAGGGCTTTCCGTGCTCCTGCCTGCCTGCCACCAGGTGTGAATCAGAATGGTCCTCCTCCGCTAAAGCAGGCCAGTCTGTTTTAAATGGCTTGTTCACGTTTGTATGGAAAACGGGATAAAACCTTCAGTGTTGGTCGGAGATGTGATGCCCTGTGTGTCTGGCATCACTGGAAGTAGCGGGGCTCTAGGGGAATGCTACCGAACGGCACCATTTGTAGGGCTTACGGAACGAGCTGAAGGCAGATGATTGTTTCTGAGCGTGTCATGCAACAGGTAGTTGAGCCTCCTGTGAATAAGTACTCCCACTTTCTTAAATCCACGTTACCTTCTGCTGGCTTACAAGAACACGTTCTACACAATTCAGGGCAGTGAGCATGCTCATACGACTTTAAAGAAAACCAAACTGCATCTTTCCTAACATGGACTACTCCAAGTCCATTAGAGGAGTGCTTTGTCTGAGTCCTCACAAAGCTTTTATGTTTTATTGGTGAATAAAACACTGAACGCAACAGTAGTATCCATCACGTTACCAGAAGGGTAAGTCATTCTTTGCAGTCCAGGCTTCTGAGAAAATAAAGTTTGGAGAGAGAAATGAGAGAGCTCTGTCAACTGTGGGTCTTACCAAAGTACTTCTTTACTGATTTGTTCAGGTGTTTGTCATTAATTAGTACCTCAGCCATAGAAAATACCAAAGTTCAGTCAACCTTAAAGAACTTCCTGCCATTTTTGTATGCTTTTTCCCCTGCTAGTGGTGTTGGATGACAGCAAGCGGTTGGCAAAGAGGAAGCTGATAGAAGAAAATCGGGAGAAGAGACGTCGGGAGGAGCTGCAGAAAACAATTGGGCACAAACCAGAGCCAACGGATGAGGAATGGGAGCTCATCAAAATCGTTACTGAAGCACATGTGGCCACCAATGCACAAGGAAGCCACTGGAAGCAGAAAAGGAAATTTCTGGTAAGGACTGTAGCCTTTTACGCTGCTCTTGGAGCCAGGTTCCTTTCTTATTTCTGAAGTCCCTTCCCAACATTGCAACACCAAAGAGGATCTATCTGCCAGTGTATTGACATACATGAAAAATGGATGATTTTTATAATTACTACTTGCTTATTCTTGCCTGAAGCTCAGTGTTTGATCAGACTATGTATTTCAAAAGATAAACAGCATGTTGCTGAGTTAAGGCTTACCCAACTGGATACTTTTAATGTGCTAGGATCAGAAAAAATAGAAAAATCATTTCACTCCTGATTAACAGCGGTAGCAGTCTATAATGCGTACCATATCTTTTTCTATATATATTATATCTAAGGATAGTTGTCTTTATTAGGGACTAGCATACAACATATTGTAAGTGTTAAAACAATGTAAAGTTTTAGGTGAAAGCTGATATTTCTGAGTAATAACTCTTTTTTTTTGCTTCCTTGTTCCAAAGTGAACACATTAATTAAAATAAGTGTGGCAAAGAAAAATTAATTTCAATGAAAGCAAGATGATACATACACTATAGCATTGGGATTGCAGACTGCAAGACGACTTAAGTTTTCAGCCTATAACAAGGATTGGAAAATAAATGGTGATTTATGATGCTCAGCCTTAGAACATGATTTATTTGATTTTTCTAAATCGATTTTTAGAGGAAATAATTGCAGAATACAAAATGCTTATACAGCACAAAAGAGGGATTATAGACTGCGTGTCAGGAATACACAGGGGTCTTTAACACTCTGTGTATACCACATCAGATAGAGAATGTTCATTTTTTTGCAAGCCTAGGCTCCTGCTGCCTAATTCACCGTGGGAATCTCGACCCATTGTTAAATTGCTAGGAGAAATTATATATTCAAACCAGCTGATCCCTTTTACAGTGTTTCGTTAATTCCAGTGGCACTGTCTAATTTTCTATATGAATGGCTGCATGTTTGTAGTAGTGTGCAGCCAGGAAACCACAGCCAGTGATCACTGGCAAGAAGCAGCAGAGCCCTTTCCAGTGGTGCTGCACAGCAATGTTTGCAGCGCTGGTTTTAGCAGACCAAGAAGCAGCTGCAATAGTGCATTTGGTTACTTAGGCAGGAGTGCTTTTCTTTCAGTATCTCCTGGTTTGGGATAAAGCATGGGGAGCTTGAGGTTTGAGCTGGGAATGAGGACGCAGGCAGAAAGCTGGGTAGGGTCTGGACCGTGTAAAATGTGGTTGTTGAGGCTCTGGAGACTGTCACAGCGGAGGGGGAGTCTCCAGCAAAGGATGACAGGGCTATTGGGAGAGGGGAGGGATGGGGCAGAGGCAGGGGAGGCAGCTTTAATGGACGGTTCAGAAACCAGCTGTGACTTCCACAGCTGGTTCCTAGGCCAAACCAAACTACTCTTGATGCAGCCCTTGATGCAGGGCCTCCTGGTTCTTTGCAGCGCTCACATGTTGAAGCCCAGTGGTTTCAAGGCAAGTGTAGGGAGCTCACTGACACCTGGCAGCGAGCACACAAGGGAAGGTCCAGGATGGCCTGCCAACCCCAGGTGAAGGGCTTTGAAAGTCCCTGCCAGAAGCTGTTGAAAAGCAAGAGGAGCTGACTGTGCGCCCCAGGAGCTGTCAGTCCTTAGGCAGCTGAGGCTGGTTCTTCAACAGTAGGAGCTCCTTTGAGGTCTGAACCTCTTTTCCTATTGAGGTGAGGTAGGTGGCAAGGGCTCTCCAGTTGCATGCCCTTCTGGAGTTTGTTAGCTTTAGTTAGCAATCCGGAGTTCTTTTGGCTTTCCCAACAAAATACTGCGGTCTTTCTTTTTCTCCCTAACAATGTTATGCGTGGTTTTAAGCATTTGGTCTTCTTGCTTGGAAGTGATGAAGGTTGTTTATCATGAGCACACAGACAATGTGGTTTAGTTTCCCAAGGTTCAGGGAGGGAGGGAGCCTAGAACTGGGATTATTTGAGTTTTTTAGTAGGAAGCGTCAGATAATTGAGCCCAGTCCTCTTCATTGTTCCTTTACAATTGGTGCTTGCTTTGTTAACGCATTGCTGAGTTTGTTCGTGAAAGAAGTTAGATTTGGATTCAGATTGGTGACAGAGCTGTGGAAGGATCTTTTATGATGTGTTGCTCTAAAAAACGAGCTAGCACAAGTTTTTATTATAGACAGCACTTCAGCACCTCCCCTGTTCAAGTGCCCTTACATAAATGTCATTAAGACCATCGTTCTTAAAGGCCGCCTTCTCTGGGTTTTATCCAGTTTTTGACTCTCTAGCATGAACAAAATGGAATCTCTGCACGGTGGTTGGCAGGTCTTTTGCATCTGCAAAGCTACACTTAGCAAACAGAACAGCTTTGATAAGCCTGTTTTTAAAATACATGGTAACACTGATGAGCTGTCATAAAATCAGGTGAACAAGTTGAAGTGCAGTTGAAATGAAAAAACACTCATCACAGATTCTGCTTGGATCTATTTCATTGTATATCCCTATTGAAATCCTCAAAATATGATTTTTTTTCTCTTTTGGAGAAGCCTTGGGCTGAAGTCATGCGGAAGGTGATTTTCAACCAAAATTTTACCCAGATGAGTTCAAATTCTAGTCACTTTATCCAGACTAGCTTTGGGTTACTCCATTCTTAGTCATCAGTTGTTTTAGCCTGGTTTTGGAAACAGGCAGTTGTCTGGACCTCTGTGATATGTCCTCTTGGGAGGATTTCAGAACATTGAGTAGGTGAAAGAACCCAATTCTGCAATGCTCTGAGCATCTTCTCGGGGGCAACAAGTCACCTCAGCTCCCTTCACTTTTAGAGAAACTTGAGAGTTCTCAGCGCCTGTAAGAAAAAATTACATGCCTGTAGTTTTAAGCAAAAAATGCGTAAGCTACACCCACAAAATATTCAGATACAGGCACAAGGAAACTCAGGGGCACAAAAACGCAGCTGCCCGCACAGGACGGGTAGCAGCATGCCGGTCACCCATTTCTCTGTGCAGTCACCTCTTTCACAAATGCCTTACAAGCAAATTCACATTTTGTGATGTAATGAGCATTACTTATAAAGTGAATAGTGTTATTTTTTATTTAGCATGTCTTCCATTGCTAAGCAGGACTTTTTAGAGTATAAAATACTTGCTCTAAGGTAGACTGTTCCTTTAAATATCTTTCTTTATACCCTTAGCCAGAAGACATTGGACAGGCACCAATAGTTAACGCCCCAGAAGGTGGGAAAGTGGATTTAGAAGCCTTCAGCCAGTTTACAAAAATTATCACACCAGCGATTACAAGAGTGGTGGATTTTGCCAAAAAGTTGCCTATGTTTTGTGAGGTAAGAAAACTTCCTTGTGCTCCTCATTTATATGCCTGTTGTTAAAAACTATTCAAAATACTCCTGGTGTGGAACTAAATTTCACTGTGTTTAAAATCAGAAAAATTAAAGAGACTCAAAATAGATGGGATTAGAATCATCTGGATTTTCATGAGTTTTCTTTTTCCTGTGATTACTGAAATCCTGATTTTGCTCATCTAGAAGTCATCATCGTTCATTAGGGACTCGAATGTCTTTAGAGGCTTTGAGCAAAGCAAATAAGCAAAAAGAGACTGTCTAGAAGCGTCATTGATACGTTTAATCAGACCTTCCTGCACACAGTTCCCCCTGTGCTTTCTGGCTCCCTGGCAGGTACAGTATTGTGGAGCTGGGTCTACACAGTAACAAATTCTTCCAATTCAGGAAAGCATCCCTATCCTGGAATGACACTTGCCTCATTGTGTTCCCTAGACATGTTTTTCCTAAACGGGGAGGTTGTGCTTAAATGAGTCTGTAAAAGTAATGGACTGTCATTCCAGATAGATACTCATGTGTAAAATATACCGTAAATAGACTCAAATAAACTTGGTGGCACATAAGGAATACAGGGGCCGTAGGCTGATCCCATTTACACTGAGGTATCGTTTTTGTTGAAGGACCAGATGCAATAGCTGATTATATTTTTTTCCTAACTTAAAGAATGTTATCAGAACCGCAGCCTGAAATAATATTTCAGTCTTCATAATTTTACTAATTTTAAGTCTTGTGAGTCCCTTAGGATCCTCAACCGGGTTTTTTTCAGTATGGAAATAGCCCAAATCCAGCCATGGAAGGACACCTGCCTGCTCGCCCACGCTGCAGAGCAGCACTTGACTCTGCTGGGGAAATGCCAAGTGAATGACATTCAAAATGGGAGTGACCATTGTCAGTGAGTTCATCGGGCTCCCTAACTCAGGAGCAGCATTTCCTCCTAATACCTAAACATCAGTCAGGAAGGAAGTTTAAGGCAGCCATAACATTTTACTCTTCTGCGGCTGGCAGCTTTTCTTTAAGGTCAGTGAAAGAGAGCTATCTATGTCCTTTGGCACCTACAGAACAAGAGGTAAATACCAATAGTTGGCATAGTGTAAATAGCTCTCCCTGGCTAACCTCAGCATTGGCTCCATCAGCCAAGAAAGCATGAAATAGTGGCTAAGCATGAAGATTATAAAATACAGGGAATGTGTCCATAGATCAAGAGGGCCCTGCAGCATTGAGTGTCTGAGAGAATCTGTTTCCTCTGATTTGTCATTTGTTGGTGGGAAGTTGCAGTGACATACCAAGGTAGTCTCCTTAATTTAGAAAGCTTTGCCAGTCACACGCAGACTGTGGTGCCCATCTGACATCTCCTACCCCTCCTGGCTACCGTGAGCCCACTTGTGTCAGAGCCTGGCAGAAAGCACGAATGAAGAAGTCAAGGCGTCGTTGGGCATGACCTCTGTAGGTTCTGCAGCTCAGCTAGGACCGGCTTTGTTTACAGCTGTGTAAACCTGATACAGCAAGGTCTGATGGCAGAGCGAGGGACAACCCCTCATGAACGCGAAGGAATAGGACAGCTGTCCTCCGAGCTGTCATATAGCTCCTGCTGTAGCATGAAGGAAATGACAAATGTTTCCTCCTTTTTGTTGGGGCGCTGTCCTGTTAACTTTATTTCATTTATGTTTTTTAACCCATATCTTTTTCTTACAAGCAACACTGTGTGGGCTGTGCATATTTTTATGGGAAAACGCCCTCCTTTCTCCCATATGACCTGCAGAGCATTTAAACATTATCCCGGTTCTTAATTTCCACGGATGCTCAGGCTGAGAGTGTAGTAAATCTCTATGAAGGAGGGGCAGGGCCTCTTACATACCCACAGCCCCTTTTCCTTCTTTCTCTCTTTGGACACATGCACAAGCCACCAAGGCAGTTTGAGTGCCCAGCTTAGTTCACGTGCATCCGTTGGCCTGTGCCTCAAAGCAAGAATCTAGTCCCAGAGTAATTGAAGTATAAGAAAAATTCATTTCCTTCTCAGCATTTCTGCTGTTGTTTCCTTCTTGCATTTCCTTCTGCTTAGAAAATGAAGATTGAGGAGCACTTAATCAGTCTGATATGAGTTTAGGTGTCACAGGCATCAGTTTAGGTGTCACAGGCATCAGTGGTTCTTGGGTAAGGCTGGGTAAATACCCTTCTAGGGAGCACAGCTAAGCTCAGCTCAGCTGCACGGTGCTGTGTTACACATGTGGTGGCTGCCAGTATCTCCTGCCAAGGTGAGCACCTCAGGTTCCCGCCTTTTTCTTTTTCTCCCTGCAGAGAGAGAAGGAAAGGGCGAGATGTGGCAGATAATCAGTCATATTTGTTGTCCCCACTTCTGGAAGGTGCTCTGGCAGCAACGCTTAAGTGATGAATATAGTATTGAAGCCTGCATAGTCAGGAGCGGAACTGACGTTCAAGGCCCCCATCTTTGGTAACTGCTGCTACTGGCAGATAAGACCTGAGGCTCAGCATCCGTGAAACAGGTGTCCTGTGTGTCCTTCAGAATTCAGAAAGCAGGTGAAGGATGGGCGTGGTCAAATCACCACTACCATAAAGAAGTTTTAAGGAGGTTCAAGTAGGAAGAGAAATTCTCATTGGTTTAATGGCTCACTAATAAAACAGCTGAAGTGTCATGACATATCCTCCCAACTGTTATTTGTCTGTTTCATCATTCTTCCTTCTCCTTAGTCTTTTTTTCTTCATTTTTCCTCTTTTCCCTTCTTCCTTCCTTTCTGTCCCTTTTTTCTCTGCACTTACCTATTCCAATAACTCTTCATGGTTGCTGTCACACGTCTTTATTTATTTATTTATTTTATTTATATTTCTTACTCTGTTTCTTTCCCTACTTCAGTCTCAGCAGCCAAACAGTGGCGTTTTCGTTGGGTAGCGAGACTGCCACTGTGCCTGCGCAGCCTTCCCCACACTGCTGCTGAGCTGAGTGTGATCCGCAGAGAAAGTGATTTGCCCTGAACAGGATGAGTCATTTTTCTTGTGTATCAAACACTTTACACCTGAAGTTGGCATTGCTGGAAAAACAGCTGAATGATTCAAATCCTTTTTCTGACTGGGGCTGGCTTTGTGCTTAAAACTCTTCTCTTACAGGCAACGGCTTTCCACTTGCGTTAGGTAACTGGCATCCACTCTACATCATTTTACACCAAATCAATATACTTGCTTTGCAAGTACACAGTTGCCATGTAAATGTGTAGTTGGTGGAGTTTTTTTTCATTTTGAATTGCAAATCAGGTAAATATAATAAATTTATGTGAATCAGAAATGGGTGGATTTTTGTCTTCTTTCAATCCAAGTAGAAATGAGTTGCTTTTTCATATACGTGACCCTTTGCTATTCATTTAGTGACAGTCTCAAAATAGTCTTGGTGGTTTTTTCTATCATTGAATTACCTATGAAAACATAAAGACATGCTTCACAGAACACATTCTCCTAATGTGTCAGCATCCTGGTGACACTTTATAAATACAGAACCTACCTTCACCAATTCGGACAGCTTACCTTTTTTAATGTTGTGGAAAAGGCAAGTCTAGCCACATGCCCTGAAGATCACAGCTTATGCACCAGCGTAAAAGCTGGAGCTATACCATAGATTTTCTGTCTGTCCAGCTATAATCTAGGGAGTTTAGGAGGATCAGCCTTACCAGGCTAAATATAGCTTAATAAGTTCGCTGTTGTTTAAATGGGCAGTGAGAATTCAGAGCACATGCCTCACTGATTGAGGGTATCTCTTCTAGCTATAAAAATTTACTTCATTCCTTTTATTTAAAAAGCAGTCCACTCTTACAGACCCTCTCAAATGTTTGTCTTTTCCTCTGGTCAGGTAAGAAATAAGCATGGCTGGCAGTGAGTTTAACTGGGATGGCTGAGGTCTGTACCAGCCCCAGTTATAGTTCATTCTGTTATGCTACGTTGTAAGCTGAGGGAGCTCAGGGGTAGAGGAGAGAAGGGTAAACATCTGAGAACAGTGACCACTTCAGCCATCTCAGTTAGATCTACCCCAGTGTATGTTACCACCAACCTGGCACCTGACAGGTCTGCTTCATCCTTCACACTTCATGAAATGTTCTGCAAAATGGAAAGCTACGTGCTTAAGGTTTATTGGACTTAATTTTATAATGCTTCCACAAACTGAGCGGTCCCATGGAGAGCAGCACTTCTGCAAGTTGCCTCACTTCACCTCAGCATCTGAACCAGCTCAATTTCCTTTGAGTATCTTGCCCAGGACCACTTGCGTACTGCTGTGTCATCACTAGATTTCCTAAGGGTGTGTGGGGAAGTTAACCTGCCGGCAGCTTCTGGAAGCAGGAATGCAAGTCTTGGAGGTTTCTGCAGTGCACTGGAACTGGATGGTCAGCAGCGTGTTTGGAGGGTAGTGTCCTGGGGTGTGAACTGCAACTTCATGCTCATAGATTTATTGTAGTTGTAAAACCAACTCAGTTTGAAAAGCACATCTTTTTCTTTACTGTTTATAATTTCTGCAGCTGCCATGTGAAGACCAGATCATCCTTCTGAAAGGCTGCTGTATGGAGATAATGTCCCTCCGAGCAGCAGTTCGCTATGACCCAGAGAGTGAGACTTTAACACTAAATGGGGAGATGGCGGTGACAAGGGGCCAGCTGAAAAATGGGGGTCTTGGCGTAGTGTCTGATGCCATTTTTGACCTGGGCATGTCTCTTTCTTCATTTAACCTGGATGACACCGAGGTTGCCCTTCTTCAGGCTGTTCTGCTCATGTCATCAGGTGAGAACAGAAATATATTGGGACTCCAACCATTTTGAAACTTTAGTCTTTTGTCACAAGCCTCTTTTTTTAAAGAAATAGGGTATGTTATATGTTGTAGTGCTGACCAGAGTAATGTGGGAGAAGTTCTCTCTGAAAATCCCAATGCAGCGTAGTACTTAGGGAGGCACTCAGTAGTTTGGTAAGCACTAGGAAAAAAATTCAGGGTATTCAGAAAGATGGGCATAACAGTGACTTCGGCAAAACACTTGCTGAGTTTAGTACTCAGGGAGGAGTCAGGGATGATCATTAGAAAGAAATCAGATCTAGTTCTGAACCAATTTGCCTTGAATGAAAACCCGATAATTTAGCAACAGTTGTCCTTACAATAAGTTCCCTTTTCCCCTGGGTACTGTCATGCATTAGGCATGAGGTACAGTTCATACACATTTCCATCAGTCTCGTATGCCTAGTGTGACCTGCCTTCTTGTTTCCCTACTTAACACCACCACCGCTTGCTAACGGGCATTTGAGAGCTGTGCTGTTTCCCCACGCTGGGACCATTTGCAACTGGTCTCTTGGTGGCGTGATACAGAAGCAGCACAGACCATTTCATATGATTTCCAAAGAGTTTCTTGTCTTCTCAGATCGAGTATGTTTTCAAATATGCTTCCACTGACTGTGCCAGCCCAAAGAGGAAATTCCATGCTTGGGCAGTGTCAGATTTGGCGAGATTTTGTTTTAAGACCACTTTGAAGATTGGGCACTGAATAACAATACACAGACAGTGATTTACAAGCATTAACTGCGTCTGAGACAGAAAGGTTTCCACATTAATCACAACACAGCACTTGACCTTCCCAATCAAAACATTTTGATTTCTTTTTAGTTCCCTACGCAGTGATAACACGAGTAGGGGTTTCAGAAGGCAGTTCAGAGGACCTGCTTTCCCAGAAGTGTCTCCTGAAGAGTGACTTGTGAAAGGAGCTTTCCCAGCGCCCATCTGGATGCCAGTTGAGACGATCGGCCAAACTTTTGGCCTTTGTTGTTCCTAGTTCCTCCGTAACAGTTTCCTTTGCAGCTCACTGGTGGATCAAAGCTTGATCAAAGCTTTGGTCAGGCTGCAGAGAAACAGATAGGAAAGAACTGTAATTTAAATATCTGACAAGGAAATGTTTTTGGTTCTTTATTAGTTGTTTTACAGAAAGGAATAGATAGAAGCCTTAGCTGAGGTCAGGGATCTGTTGCTCCAGTCACTAAGGAAACACTTCCCAAACAGCTATACTCTAAATGGGCAAAGCAGGCAAAGGATGAAGAAAGGAAGTATTATCTCCTTGTTTTCACAGGGATAGTGCTGATAAGTGAGGCATCCAGGGTCAAAGAAGTTTTTTGTGGCAGAGCCAGATGTCCTTGGTCTCCATCCTTTCTTTCCTAACAATGCAATTGTGCTATTTTTCCTGATTTATGATCAGGAATTCATTTAAGTAAATAAGTACTAACAGTAATTCTGCTTCTTACTATCTACAGATCGCCCAGGCCTTGTTTGCGTCGAGAGGATAGAAAAGTGTCAAGAGGGTTTCCTCCTGGCATTCGAACACTACATTAATTACAGAAAACACCATGTTTCACACTTTTGGCCAAAACTGCTGATGAAAGTGACAGACCTGCGAATGATCGGAGCCTGCCATGCCAGCCGCTTCCTGCACATGAAGGTGGAGTGCCCCACAGAACTCTTCCCTCCGTTGTTCCTGGAGGTGTTTGAGGATTAGAGAGACTGGAGCGGTTCTCCGCACCCCCATCGCACTACTGGCTGTCATTTCATCCCGTTGCCCGGCTCTTCTCGCCTCCGTTTGTTCTTTTTCTTCTTTCATTCTCTTGTTTCTTGAGGCGGGGTTGGGTTTTTGTTTGGGTTTTTGTTTGGGATTGCTGGGGGGCAGTTGTATACACATGGATGAAAACATCCCTTTAATGCGGGTACTTGTGACTATTGCAATTTGTTCTTCAGTCCTTTGATGTGAATGCTTTGACAGCTTAACAGTGAAAATACAAACAGACCAGTCTCATTCACCAGCACTTGCGTGGTCACCAGCTCACACACATCACTGCTTGGAAAATATGGGAGAGAAATTGAAGTGGCAGAAAATAAATTGGCCTCCAAGTTAAAACAGCTATGTTAATTTGACCCTGGCAATTCTCTCTAGTATTACCTCATTTTGCAGGGCACAAGTGAGCAATTCATGAGATGAAATTTCTAGTCTTCGTGGTTGTTTCTATTGTAACTATCACCATTATGAGCTAGGATCTTCATCATCATCAAGATCCCATCATTATCTGAGGATTGTTCCAGCAGATACAGTTTAACTGTGCCCCATAAATCAAGTACTTAAAATAATGCAGAGTGTTAGAAGGGACCGACTCTTTTTTTTTCCATGTGTATAAGAGAATAAAATCCTTCAGTTCTTACTACATTTGAACTCCAGGCAACTTCACTGGAAGGTCTGTTGGAGTAAGGAAGGGAATTTGATCCTCTGAGGTGCTTTTCCTGAGAGTGGAGAGGTCTGCTTTTCCTGAGGTGCACGGAAAAATTTGTCACTCTGAAGGAGAAGGCTCTCCGTCAGGAGAGCAGGCTTTCCTCAGGGTTATTCAGGGATGTGAATGATCACAGAATGAGGACAAGGAGAACGAAACGTACGGGGTGACCTTCAGATGGGACAGAAACCAAGTGTGTTAGTAACGACACTCAAGACTGTACAGCTTTATTCCAGTAATACAAATAGTGTTGCTTTGCAGTAATCTTTTGTTTTATATATATATATAAAGTTTATATGCACGTATATATATAATTTTATATATATATAATTACAAAACTTCAGCAGATGTCTTAAACATATTTCCGTATTTTTATCTTCTCTCTCTCTCTCCTCTCACCCTCTCCTGTGCGTGTGTGCGTTTATATGTGTTGATCAGCTCGGTTCTCTCTCTTTGGTGTCTGTCTGAGTTTCGTTTGGCTAGATTCTCTCTTCATTCCTTTAATTTATTTCCACTAACTGCACTAGCAGGAACCGAACTGAGCAATGACAGGATGTCCTGCTGCCGAAATCTGCAAGCCAGTGCTCGCAATCCTGGAATGTTTGGAGGCCGGTGATGAGGGCATTATAGGAAGAGGTTCCTCTCTGTCATCCATCTCCGTTCAGGGGTGTTGTCCCCGGGTTTTATAAACTTGATATTAAACCATTCTCTGAATTTATATGATACATCAAAAGCATCCTTCTGTTCTTCCTGGGAACCAGAGGCTTAGTTCACGTATTTCACACTTCCTCGTACCCCACGTTCTTTCGTGTTGTGCATTCATTTGTACCAGTTTCTTTCTCTGCTATTTATTGATATATTTGCCTGGCAAGTCAGTGGGCATTGTTAGGGTGGATGTGTTGACTTTGAAAGCTCATGGCCCATGTCTAAACCCATATGTTATGTGTTTGTCCCCTCATGAAAGCATGATACTCAGGAAAACTTATTTTGTAGGTGGAACACAGTATGTGTGTGTCAGGGGTTAAATTCTTTCCACCCCTCTTTCCCTACATCATTGATAAAACATTTGGAGTGCTATTGGCTATGTTTTCAGGGATGTGGAATCTTGTTCTCCCTGTTCCTTGATGCACCTGTGATCATTTGTGAGCACTGATGTTATCACTTAGGGGTTTGTACCCATAATTTTGTGAGAATATAAGACACAATGGGGTGTTCAGGGTTGGGGATTTTTTGCAGGTAGCAAGGAACACAGACCATTGAAAATTTGTGCCTAAATGTTTACTGAAGTTGAAGAGCCTCTGTTGTGGGCTGTGTTTGCTCCATCTCAAAGAATATGTGTTAACATCATCAGTCTGTATCCAAATTCCTTGTAGAGCACTGTGTCTTGGGGACAAGGAGTTAGAAACTTTCTAGCTTTTTGGAACAAGAGGCCAGACAATGTGATGAACTCGCATGTGCTCATGCGGAATCTCAGATGAGCAGCATCCATAGTCAGTAAAGAGTGCTAGATACCTGATTTGGCGGTGGCTTGATAGGGAACTGATAGCATATAGGGAAAGCAAAGAACCAGCTAATCGATTATGTGCATCTATACCCACAATAGCTTGCAAAGAGAAGTGAAATGTGCATGTCTTTTGGAGTTCTGTTCTGCTACAGATCTGAGGATGGAGTTCCTCCTGGAGCCAGTCCAGGTATCTCACCTGGTTGCTAAATCTGAGCTTGAGTTAGCACACAAGCTTTTGACTGTGCTGCGGATGAGACCCAGGAGAACAAACACCACATTTCTCCTAGTAGTATTCACAGTGATCTCACTACTACAAGGTCTGTGATGCTTCATGTATTTTTCAGATCTTCAGTTCCTGGAGTTGTGCTGCTGCTTGTGAGGTTCAGTCTGTCATTAAGGTCAACAATTATTATCCTTTGGGCTATAAAGAAAATCAGTAGCCTAAATGTTAATTATATGGGTGGGAAGTCACTACCCAACAGTGACTTAGCTCATAACTACTGGGGCCCTCATAACTGGCTTTTGAACACTTGGGATTGTCAGGACTGCATTAATCAAAAAAATAAATAAAGATCAGAGGTTAGAAAAAAATGTGAGAGTTACTGGATTGACTTGGGGAAGCAGCAAGAGATGAAAGAACTTGAAATCCTCTGAGCAGAACTTCAGTTTGAGACAGTGCTAAGAATTATCACTTTGCACACTGGCTGCTGTAAAAATCACTGCTCATATACCAACTTGTCCCCCAAGGTCTACCATGGCAAGTTACAAAGTTTTCAAACAGAGCCTGCATAAATGGTTGGCTGAATTTAGGCATGTAAACTGCATTTAGGCGTTTGAGCTAATGGCCTGACACCCCAAGATGCTGATGCAGTCTGGAGTTGTGGTTAATCAGGGTTCAGAAAAATTGGGCCTCCTTCCTTAGGTGATTGCAGACGGACTGAACTGCCTAAAATCAGGCAAACAGCTTTGACAGGTTTGACAGTGCTTTGAGCAGAAAGGACATATGCCAACATACTTTTCTAGCTTTTTAGATAAGTTGGAATCTGGCACTGATTAACCGAGGGGGATTAGTAGTATTCCTCAGTTGAAAACTAAGACCAAGCTCTTAGTTTAACACATTTGATGTACTGACTTCTAATGGCCTCTGATCTCCTACCGGTCTTACTTTGTGTGACTTCATTGACTCCCTCAGTACGATTCCTGATTTATACGATCATCAGGGCAAAACTAGAACACATGCGGATGCTCTTGCAGACTCTTACCAGTGGATACGGACCTCAGTCCTGCAGACATACTTGCGTTTAAATACCGGTGGTCTCGTGCCATTGTGGGATTGAGCCACTGGATTGACCATCTGAGTGGCAGACATCAGTACTGCAGTCAGCACCCTTTGTAGTAACTGGCCTTTTGAGGGAAATAGCAAACATGCACTTCCCCGTGCAGTCCAGAGTCTCGTTTCTGATGGTGCCATGTAACTCTCATGTTTGCTTTGTGGTCTACGCGTGGGTCTTACGTAGAAGATTCTTCCTGTCCAACCCCATTGTCACCGTTCATGGTTTTGCCCTGAGTAACACGTGCATTTAGATACTCATTTCATGTGTAATCTCAGTTAAGTTATGATATTTATAATGACATATATAGTGCGTGATAATGATTTTTGTTTACATTTTGCCAAAATGTAGACGTTAGAGTTAGACCTCCAAGGTCCAAAATCATCCTTGAGCAGACTGCTTGCTTCTTCAGAAGCAGGCAACAGAAAGAGGAAAAAAACTGTCCAGAGAGACCATTTATATCAGAAATCTGCCAAGACAGGGCTGTTGATCACAAGCAGAGCATGTCATTGCTAGTGATGTATTTTTATGCTATGGAACTCTAACCTGTATGTGTCATATTGACTTTTTGCTGCATGAATCATAAATTATAAAAATCAGTCTTACGGTTTTGAGATGTAGCCAGCATTCCTAAGGCTAAACCTTTTTCATTGACAGAATCGAAACCCACAACCAAGGAACGTATTCCTCTCACTGTGAGAGCAATTGAAAGTGTTCAACATTTATCTTTTCACAAAGGACGAGGCGACAGGACCTCTTAACGTGTCTTGTTATTGTGATCATCTGGAAATGATTGCCAGACGTTTCCTTTTGATATAGCAATGAAGTGATCCGTATTTAAATTTTATAGAGAGAATTTTATTCTAGTGTGATAGAGATTTATTTTCCACTTAAAGACTCAAAACGGTGTGAGCACATTTTTTTACTATGGTATATTTTTGCTTTAAAATTAAAAACAAACAAAAAAAAAAGGTTTGGCCTTATCACAAAGTTTTAGTGTGTCGTATAGATGTTAGCAAATGCAAAGAGTATGCATTATTTGTGTGTATCCACATTGACTGATGTCGCCTTCAAAAAGCAATATTGTGCAGGTAATAAGTTGTTCGTGACTGTCCATTGCACAGTTTACCTTCTTTAAAAGCTAACCTTGTTTATGCACAAGACAATCAAATGTAAATCTACATCAGCACCCGGGTGTAGATTAAATTTATGTAAATTACTGAGCACAATGTAAAACATTAAAAGACACTTTATTTAATTACACACTTAATGTTGGTAAAGATAGTATCAGGGCATGAACTAGCTGACATACTGTAATTTCTTTTTCTCTTTTCCTACTTCCTTAGCACTCTTCAGTTTTAGTTTGCTCATAAATACATCAAATTAGTCATTCATGATTTTTTTTGAAGAGAAGGGTGGTGTTTGGGTTGTTTATTTGTTTTTACGAAGTTGGTTGGGAGGGCTTCTTACTTTGTCTATGAGGTTTGTGGGTTTTGCTTATTTGGCTTATTTTTTTATACCAGTTTCGTGCCCTGAGGGTAAGGCAAACATTACACCGTACAGTAAAAAACAAAGTACCTTGGATGATGTATTTTTTTGCAAACAGTGTTAAGAGTTATGCTAGATTGGTAATATTTTTTCAGCCTGAAATATATTAAAAAAAAATCTGTGATCACAAATGTTTTAAACTATCTAAAGAGAAAATTTGTATATTTGGGGGAAGAAAATAATTTTTACATAGCTTTTGTATGCAGATATTAAAATGTAATTATGAATATAGTGGGCATAGATAACTGTGTAAGCTTGAATTCTAAAAAAGAAAAAGCTTATAACTGAAAAATGGTCCTGGTGTCTCCTTCTCTTTGTTGCAGGCTCCTTTCATCAGCTCTGTCCCACGCTTCCAAGCTGCTGGAATGGGAAAAGTAGGACCCAGAGCACAATGTTGTATCGGCTCTAACCTGTTCACATTTCTAACCTCCTGCATCCCTTTCATCGCCCACCTCCTGTCTTATCTCCTCTCCTCCCCTCCCTCGGGCACCCAGCCAAAGGTTTTCACTTCCCCGCTGTTCACATCAGCCAAACTTAATCCCCTCCAGTGAACTGGCTCTTGATTTATGTCTCGCTCAATTACATTTTTTATGGGAACGCCCTTTCTTTCCTTCTCCGTTCCCAGTCTAGACAGGGATGGTGTGACAGGAGCAATAGGCTTCCCGTCTCTTCACACTTTCCATACCTCAGTCTCCTATGTGTTGGAGAAGGTCTCCTTGTTCAGCTATTCTCTCTGTTCTTATATTCCTTTGCAGTTTTGATTTGTCCTCCAAGTCTTTCATTCCCCTCGGGAGGAAAAGCAAGACCTGGAGCCTGCATCCAAAATCGCTTCTTGGCCTGTCTCAGATGGGAAACCTGGTTAAGGCTGTTGCCTCACAGTGGTTTCCACAGGCATTTACTGGCTGTCTGCCAGCTCCGGTTCCTGCTCCCCTTCCACCTGAGGCGCTGAGAGCCTTCAAACAGATGCTGAGCTGCCTGACCTCCCTCTGCCCAGCGTCGGTGGGAGCTGCTTCCCCACACCAGGTTTGGTGTCCCTGGGGAGCACCGTGCCGGCACCTCGAGGGTTCGTTCCCACTGTTGCCTGCAGGAATAGGGCCTGCCTTCAAAGGCAGAAGCTCCACCTGAAGAGCCAAAGGGCAAGTGTGAAATCTATGCTGCCCCTTAAATTAAATCCCTTTGAGCACTTCAGTTGAGGCACCTGAGTGAGGAAGTCTTGCCAAAGCCTCTGCTGGGTTTGCACTGCACGAGCAGTGATGTGGGCTGCTCGGGCCCTCCAGGACCAGCGCTGGAGCGAGGAACTGATTTGCTGCATAACAACTTGTTTAGTCAATGTGAAGAAATAATTCTGCTCCCACAGACCCCAGTGCATCAGCTGTGCCATTTTCAGGTTTCATTATCTGTAGTGGTGAAGTCTGTGTTTTTCAAAAAATAGGGTAAGGTCTGCGGAGAGGAGCAGTATTGTGGCAGCGACGTGTGTTTGCTTCAGTGTATTTCTGTCATTGCAGAGAAGGACATAGAAGTTGGTCAGTTGTCCCCACTGAGCACTGACACTGCCAGCAGGAGTGTGGTCTTGGTCTGTTGTGAGCAGCCTCGTGCGTCCTGAGCCCGTTGCTGACCGTATAGCTGCAGGTTGTCCTTCCTCTTAGTGACAGTGGATCAGGGTTTTTTCCCCTTGAAAATTGAGCCACGTCTGAAGGTTTTTCTCAGTGTGAACTTAGGATTCTAACATTAAACAGCCATGTGTCTTATACTCATGGTCCTGTGTGTTGTGTGGTATTCCCAACAGCATCAATGGTTTCAAAATGAAACGTGTTCATATTAAGAGTGACTGCAGATGCACCACCTTTGAAATAAGTAAAGGGTAAGTACAAAAGACACTCCAACTATTTATCGTATTGCACTATTCATTTACAGTTTGCCAGGTAGGGAAGACTCCTTTCCAGATTGGATCACAGAGCATCTTTCGCTCTTTCTCTCTCATGCCTATGTCTGGGGGGAGCACTGACCCTGCAGGTACTGACTCAGAAAACAGATAGCCATTTGCCTGGGTCAAGAAGCAGGTTTCAAGAAGAATTAAAAAAAAAAAAAATGAGGAAACCCCTTTGAATCATTTATGAGAGCTTTGAGACTTCTGAGGTCAAGAAATACTGACAGACTTGTGGGATCCCTGAGTCAGAGGTCCCAAAGGGAGAAAAAAGGCTCCGAGGTCATCCTGACCTGGTGGTGCCTTGGAAAATCACAAACTTGGAGAAGTGGTACAAGTTCAGTGGCCTGCTGTGCAGAACCAGGGTGGCCTTCTACGGGGAAAACAAGACAATATATACTGGATTGTGTTTGGAAAACACAGTGTAAAAAAAAGTAGAAAAGGACATCAGCAAATCAATAGCAAAACCACCAATGAGTCATTTTGCAAACGCAATTGGAATTTGAATTTGCAAGAGGCTGTCTGAGTGGGTATGGGGGTAGCTTTAAGCAGCGTCCCTCTGAACAGAAAAGCTCTAGTTGCAACAAAGAAAAGCAGTCTTGCAAAATCCAAAGAAAACCAGTATTTAAAGGGAAAAAGGTCTTATATGTAGCTGCAAGGTCTTTGATATCTCCCTGCTCAGAGGTAGGAGCAAAAAGGGGAAGAAGTTGTCTTTGCTGGAAAAGCTATAGAGGCAGGAAGCTTCACCGCCTGATGCAAGGTTTAAAATGGAAATGAAAGCTTGGGCATACCTGAATGTGTATATAAAGTTGCAGTAGGCATTGGCTGAGGCTGAAAACATGTCCAAAGTGAGATCTCGAAGCCATATTCTCCACTCTAAGGAGCAGGAGCCCAGGAAAATAAAAAGTTAAAAAGTCAAAGACCTGAAAAAAAACACAAATACAGCAATATCTGAGGATGAGACAATTCCTGGCAAGTGGATAAAGCACTAAAAAAATGGAGACTGATGAAAGAGAGAAAGAGGAAACAGCGTTATTAGAGGAATACAAAGATCATAACAAAATGCGTGCCCAGGGGTGAGCAATCCAACGTGCACAGGGACTTCACGTGGTCCAGACAATCCTAGGTTTGTTTGCTCACGATGAAAACACGTATGCTGGCTTTTAGACTATTATTCTCTCTTTCTCCAGAATCAGCTTCTTTGGGAAAAGGCAATGTAAGCTAACCTTGTGCCTTGGATCAGTGTTGACTAAGGTGCAAGAGAGCAGCTGTGACACCTGCAGGTGATGGGCTTTGCAGCTTTGTCAAAGAGCGTGGCTCTGGCCACGTGTTGCGCCAGGACCTGCTTAGTGCTCTGAGGACCGGTGGCGTCAAAACTGTAAAGAAGATATGGAGAGTGGCTGACGGGTCAAATACCATCTCCTGCTTTCATGCTACTAAATTACAGGCTGGCATCCTTCAAGCTGGGACCCTTACTTGATGAAGAGTGAAGTGTCTTGAGTTCCTGTGTAGTCAAATTTAAAAAACAAAGCTGGAAATAATTAATGGGTCTGAGAGACCAAATCCCGTGCCCCCCGAAGTCAGAGCTGTAGGTAATGGCAAAAGGTGAGAGCCAGGCTGGGGTCTTGGTGATGTTGTTCCTCGCTCCTGTGAAGTGTAGAAGGGATCACAGTGTCATGGTTTGGGTCGGACTGGCCACTGAAACAAATGACAGAGGCTCTCCCCCACCTCTCTCTCCAAAGAGAGGAGGGAGAGAGAGAAAGAGACTAATGAGTTTAGGAAAATAACTAAACTGCTTCATTGAAAATATTAATAATAAAAAAATAATAATTTAAAAAGAAAATAATTATATATAATATATACAAAACCAATATCAAGCTCCCAGGATGACAATCACGTCACTGGCAGGCACTGGGAAAGTCCCGGACTGGACTCAGCGATGGATGGGAGCTGGATCCCAGATCTGGATTCAGGAATCCATGGATTGGGATCAAATGCAGATGAGCAGACAGAGTCCTTCTCAGACGCTGGCCATTGAAGAAAGAGGACCTGACCCTTTGATCCTTCAGCTTTTATACTGAGCATGAGGCAGATGGGATGGAATACCCCATTGGTCAGTTTTGGGTCACCTGTCCTGTCCGCTCCTCCCCACAGGTGGGACCCCTCTATGCTTTTCCGCTGCTGACCCTCCAACAGGGCAAGTAACAAAGTTGGCTGGCCTGGGTTGCTATGGCAATAAGTATAAGCAAAAGCCTCTCTGCATACCATTCCTTGGCATAAATTATAAGTAATCAGGTCTTATCACTCTGGGAGCAGATGACGGTGTTAAAAATACACTGTTAATTTCAGAGAGGTCAGTTAGAAGAGGCTTAGCTGCAAAGTAAAATTACTGAACAGAAAATCGGTTCTGTTTTGCCTCAAACCAGGACACACAGGTACTGTCGGTTGCTTTCACAAAAGGCACAAGAATGTGTTTGGCGACTATGACACAAAAAACGTAATCCATGATTTGAAAACAGCACATCTTGGTGAAGCTGGTCAGAAGCAATGGATGTGAGCAGTAGAGAGCCTCCAAGATGGAAAACCATGAACAGCCCAGAGGACTAAGTCAGAGAGGGGCTGGGAACGTCTGTCTCACTATGCTTGTGACGCCTGGAGTTCTTTTACTTCTTCTGGGCAGGAAGAATTGTCTTCTTCAAAGACTCAGAGGAGGCATCAGCTACCAGCGTCTCCCTCTTCCTTCCTTCCTTTCCCTCTGCCAACAGCAGGTAAAGGTTCTGCCTCGGAGCTCCCCTCCTACATCCCCTGGGCTGAGCACACGGGGTTCATCAGGGCAGCCCCTAACTCAGGAGTGTTTGCCACCTCTCCCTGACTCTCAGCAGAGGTCTCCTGTGCTCTGACCACTAGTGCCTGCAGACCAGAAGCCACAACCTTCTGCTGGCCTCTTTGGGCCCTTCTTCACACTCTCCTTTTCAGACCCATTTGCAGGAGGGAATTTTCCAGGCTGGAGAGCCCGGCTGCTGTCCCCAGTGAGAGCCCGGCTGCTGTCCCCAGTGAGAGCCCGGCCTGGCTGCCCTCTCCTGTGGTGAGCCCCTGCTCCCTGGGAAGGCATGAAGCCTTCCTCTGAGACGACTGTGTCTCCCGATGGAGAGAGAGCACAGGGCTTGGACCTTAGTGCTGGAGGCAAACCTTGAGGTATGTGGGGCTGTGCAGGACCTGATCCTGCCTCTCTCCACCCCAACACTCTCCCACCACGAGAAGGACGGTACTGGATAAGGCAGTTGCGGAGCAGAGGGGGAACGGTCTCGCCCGTCACTCCCAAGGAAGAGTTGAGCTGAGTTGCTCTTACCCCGTGTGCATGTCTGGGCAGGAAGGACCTCCTGTCTCCTGCCTGGCACGGCTCGTGCCTCGCCACTGCCTTGGCAGCCTTCCTCCAGCGCCCGCACCAGGAGAAATGGGGCAGCCCAAACTAAATCTCTTCTGCAGATCCACCCATGGCAGGAGCAGTCCTTGAGCCAGCTGGTAAATTCCTGCAGGCTGTAGGGAGACACAGTGTGCTGCTGGAAGGAGCAAGAGGCCTTTAACCCTCCATGGCTGGGTTGCGCGTCTTGGACGTCCTGTAGCTCACGTCAGTCCTGCCCTTTCACTGCTGTGCTCCTCCTGCCTGAGAAACAAGCGGGGCAGCTTTGCCGTCCTGGTTTGATGTAAAACAGAACCAATTTTCTGTTCAGTAATTTTACTTTTCAGTTAAGCTTCTTCTAAATAACCAAACTCTCTGCAATTAATGGCATATTTGTCAGACACTGTCTGCTTCTAGCAGAGATAAGACCTGATTGTTTCTAATTTGTGCCAAGAATGGTATGCAGAGAGGCTCTTGCTTATACTTATTGCCATAGCAACCCAGGCCAGATCACCTTCTTATTTGCCCCGTTGGAGCATCGGAAGCAGAAAAGTGGACGAGGGGTCCCACCTGTGGGGAGGAGCGGACAGGACAGGTGACCCAAAACTGACCAACAGGGTATTCCATCCCATCTGCCTCATGCTCAGTATAAAAGCTGAGGGATCAAAGGGTCAGCTCTCTTTCTTCAATGGCCAGCATCTGAGAAGGACTCTGTCTGCTCATCTGCCTTTGATCCCAATCCACGGGTTCCTGAATCCAGATCTGGAATCCAGCTCTCATTCATCTCTGAGTCCAGTCTGGGACTTTCCCAGTGCCTGCCAGTGACGTGATTGTCATCCTGGGAGCTTGATACTGGTTTTGTATATATTGTATATGTGTAATTATTTTCTTTTTAATATTTTATTAATATTTTCATTAAAGTAGTTTAGTTTCTTTTAAACTTGTCTCTTTCTCTCTCTCCCTCCTCTCCCGGAAGGGAGATGCTCTCCCTTCTCTGAAGAGAGAACGACAGATGTTCTCTGACCTCTGTCTCTTCTCTGAAGGTAGAGAGGTCAGAGAACATCTGTCGTTCATTTCAGTGGCCAGTCCAGCCCCAACCACGACACTGACAGTGGTGGGACATTTGCAGGGGCTTCCAGGAGGTGTCAGAGCAGGGCTGTGAGACCAGTGTGGAGCAAGAAAGAATTTGAGATGGATGGCAAGAAGTGTGGGGAAAGGAGTCCAGCCAGCACTTGGGTTGTGCATGTCAGGTTTCTACAGTGGAGTTAAACCGTCTTGTCCCAGTCCTGACTCTGCTGACCACGAGGGCAAGAGCTGCTCTGACTGAGCTGCAGGAGCCTGGTTTCAGGCAAAGCTGGGCTGATGGTGCTCTGGAGGCTGCTGCTGCAACTGCCAAGTGTCATTTTCTTGTCTCCACAATGCCCAGGTTGTCCTTCAAATGGAAAAGTTGGTGCTGGAAGTGCAAGACACTGCTCTGTGGTGGCACCTGAGGGCAGTGGGAAGTGACCCCTGCTCCCCACCCATCAGGTGCTTTGGGAGCCATCTCCTCATGGTCAGATCCAGAGGCACGGGGGGCTGACGGTGTCACTTCAGTGCGAAGACTGAAGTCCTTCACAGCCCTTTGGATGACTCCTGTAGTCCCATCTGAAGCCTGGTTGTGGTTGGTTTTTTTTCCATAAGTCTGGGCATTTTCTCCTTGTGACCCAAATCCCCCTCACCAAACACCCTTTGGCCATGAGGGCAAATGCATTGTGGAGCTCTCCAGGGAATCAAATGTACCTTTGCTTTTTTGCTCTTGCCCGTACCGATGTAGCCTGAGATACTCCAGCTAGACCCCAGAGAGCAGGACACAACCTGCATTGGGCTGTGCTGTGCCGATGGGTAAGGATTGTGCCATTTTCTCTGCGTGTTCCTTGGGGAGCTGGAGATGTGGGGCATGTAATAGATGGTGAGCCTCTCTGAGAGGTATGCAAGTAAAGCTGGTATACAGGTCCAAAAAAAGCCAGGCATGCCCTCCCATGGGAAGGAAACACCAACCTCAAGTTGCTTGACCAAACAGAGAGCAGAAGAACACAGTGGGCAGCTAATGACGGTTGCACAGCACCTTGCCAAGCAGCTGTGCCCGCTGGCGGTTTGGCTAATGGTAGCTGACAGAGACCGGCTGACTTATTCCCAGCCAGGCCTGAAGGCTGAGATCCCACGCTGCAGCAGGAGGGGCTGAACAGAGGTGTCCAAGCGGCTGTTGCTGGAGGAGCAGGAAGAGAGAATGGGCCACCAGCTCCAAGAGAGTGTCTGAGGGTGACAAATGAAATTTATAGACACCCTCTCGCTAGATATCTTAGGTGGAGAAGTAGCCAGTGCCCTATATGTTTCAGAAGATGTGCGGGGATGAGCAATGGGCTTTGCCAGGGTGTTGAGAGCTACGGCTCATGGTTAAGCGCTTCAGGCTGTCCTCAGGGGGTCTGACTTAGGTCTTAGAACTGGAAAAAAGTGGTGGGGCAAAGGGGATAGCTTGGTCTCCCGAGTCCCAGAGCACGCACCAAAGCTACTGGCCTCTCCTTCTTCCCAAAGTGAGCTCTTTGCTCTCTGCGGCCACATTCCCGGGTGTAGCCCTGAGGCTCCCCCGTGGGATGGAGTGGCTGAGCACACTCTGCTCTGGCACAGCCAGGTCCCTCAGAGGGGAAGCCCATCTGTGTGACTGCCTGGCCAGTGAACAAGGTGCTTTTCCATTCAGTCAGCAGCTTCTTTACAGATCATGAGCAGATCATCTCAGTCCTAAACACTGTTCTCTTCCAGAGATAAATCACGTCAGGAGGGGAGGTTTCTCTACTACTGCCAGGTCATGTCTTGCAGCATGGTGAGACAGCATCTGACAAGAGGTGCCCAGGTAGAGTCTCTACCAGGTAGTCCTGGAGAGCCCACCAAGCCTGTGGGTGTGGCAGCGCCAGGCTCCATCTGACGCTTTGCAGGAGACGTGGCAGCCTGCAGCTCTCAGAGGGAATGCTTTTCTCCGCCCAGTAAATCCTGCTCCTTTCATATCCCCAGCCTTTGCAGCGTGGCAGGACAAAGAGGCCCTCAGCTGCAATCCATGCCCTGTGAAGGCAGGTCCTGACATCAGCCGTGCATTTCAATACCGCATGTGTGCGCAAGAAATGTACCCCAGAGGCATGAGCCTTCTCTGGAAGTCCTGCTGACACCAGAGATGGGCTGAGGGGCACCAGAACAGACCTCTACTCAGGTCAAGAACTCCACAGCTGGAGAGATGGTCACAAAGGTCTGCCTGAAGGAAATGGGTGGTGACAACAGGGACAGATCTGCTGCCTCTGAAGCCTGGGTGCAAAGCTGAGGAGAAAGATAATCTTTGTCAGCAGTCTGTAGTACTAAAATGGGCATATGGTTTTTATAAAAACCCAGCATTCACTTGTCTGTTCTCCTCAGAAGTATCCTGTCACCAGAGTTTGCAAGTTGTGAATATTGTTGCCAAGACCCAAGGGAGAAATGAGAGTCCGCGGGAGAAGCTGTCCTGGCCAGAAGGAGAAGAGTTTGAGCTCCCTGCAGATTGTGTGTTTGCACAACTTTGCACTCAGCACAGCGCTAAAACCCCAAACTGGGCTGATCCATTTCCAGTCTATATCCCCAAAACACTATGCTGCAAAATAGGTGCTGATTGCCCTTTGAATCAAAGCTTTTCTGGATCCGACTGTTCATTTTGGGAGCCAAGGACGGCTTCGAGTCCCCGGCTGCCCTGCACCGAGGGCAAGGGAACACATCGGGCTGGGAATATCCGTGGTGAAATCACCACGTGCCTCGAGCAGCCCGCGGGCGTGCAGCCCGCTGAGCCTGGAGCCCTTAGAGGTGTGCTCCGGCACCGGCACCGGGGCTCGGCTGCTGGGCTGAACCCAGAGCGGAAAGGGCACACAGAGACCACTCGGGGGCACGGGGCGTGGGATTCTTCTTAATTTCATTTTTATTTAAAGTTCTGTTAAAAAAATCAATCGTGAAATTAAGTAATCACCCAATGTTAATTATACCTTGTCACACTTCTAGCCGTGCTGATCTGATTTGCCTCTAGCCTTGGCTTCAGACACTACACGCTATTTTTCCCACACATGTTTTTTCCTGAACTGGGCATGATGACAGTGTTTCAACGTCAAAACAAAGCTCACAATCTCCATTTCTTTTTTTATGGTGGGAAAGAAGGCGGTAATAAGGATTTTAAGCAGGAGATGTCATGACAAGATACGTGTCTAGGACAGGAGGCTGGACCAATAAGCCAGGTTTCAGAATCACTTTCATGAGGTGCGATGCTGCGCTTTTATCCCCGCACAGCTCCAGGAGGCTGATCCCAGTAATATTTTCATCAAGAAGTAAATAAGTTTGGGGTTTTTTTTCCTTTTTCTGGGCTTCAGAAGAGACTTAGGAGGTGTTTGACTTCCTCGGAGTCAAGATGTTTGACCTCTGCAAAGTCAAGTGAGCCCCTCTCAGCTTTTGATGCTTTGTGTCTGCTGAAGATGAAACTCTCGTCCTGCTCAATGTGTATTTTAAGCAGAGAGGTTGATCAGTAAGAGGCAACACTTGTCTGCACTGATCATTTGGCCTTCACTCCTCCGTGTCACACATATGCACACACTGACTCCTGGGCATTTTCTTTTTCAGCACACGGTGGTAGCTCCTGCCCTTGGATCAGAGGTGAGGTGCCAAGGTCTTGTAAGAAGGAGGGCTATTCTAGGTGGACGCCAGTGCTCTCCATAGAATGGAAACCGCCGTCACTCTAAAAGTACTGCAAAAACTTATATCCTTTGTGAGAAGCAGCAGATTTTTCCTGTTGCAAGAGTTAAGGATCATTTATGAAAACCTCACTCTCCTCTGCTGTTGCAAGTTGTGGGATGGCTCAGAACTGCATTATTCTTGGACCAGATTTGAAGTAGTCTAGCACTGAACATAAGAGCATATTCTGAGCTTTAATTTGCTTGGCCCTAATTTTATAAGCTGATGTAATATTATTGTATTAAGAAATCTGCTTGTTGTCTTTCCTCTGAGCTCCATCATGTCCCTGAAATGGGTACCAAGAGGTTTGCATTGAATTTTCCCGTTTTTTTTCCTCTGTCACTTCAGGCCCACTGGACGTAGGGTGCCAGGAATAATTTTTGTATAATGCAAAGTAATTGATGACTAATAATAAGACCCAAGACTTGGAACTGTTTTCATAATTCCCCTTCTTGAAAGAAGAGGTTGAAAAAAAAATCTCAGTTTCCCTACTCTGTGTATATCTGTGCGTGACATCCCTTATCTAATCAGAAATGTATCCTTCTGCTTCTGCATTGGAGCATCACTATTTTAATGATTTTTAAGTGCAAATATGGTAACTAACAGATGAAAACTACAGCCTGCAACATGTAAACAAAGAGGTAAGTGATAGTTTAAGGTTTGTCTAGTTTAAAAAGCTGACCTGAATGATGATGATGGAGTTGGGTTCAGGCCTAAAAGCTGTTCAGAAATCAGGTGGCTGTAGAAAAATAACTCACTTGCATATAAGAGTCAGCCATCCCCATAATTTATTTCAATGGGGATCTTTCTGAGTGAAACATCTCTTTTTTTTTTTTTCCTGAAGTGGGCTTAACAGCATTGAGAAGTGATATATTTGTCTAACAATCAATGAGAGAATTTTGGCCTTTTCCACCAGTTTTACAAAGCGCAGCAAATAGAGGGAAAGGTTTCAAGGCCCAGTCTTGCTAAACCTTTACCCCTGGAGCTGGGCTTACCCATGACAGCAAGAACTTGTCTTTGGCTAAGTCGAGCCTCTTGAATTTTGTCTATGGGTTAAACTTGGTTGAACAGGCACAAACAGCTGTGTGGAGACTCTGCCTGTGGTTTGAGTCAGTTTACGCTCGTGAACCAGGTACCAGTTTAAGCTACATTAAAACAAGAACTTGTCTTTTCCCCAGTCACATCTGCTTGGCTGTGCTGACTGAATGAAACCAGTAAATGCCCAAGGACCAGAGATACACCTCGGCCTGGCTGAGGTGGCTATTTGCACCCACAAAATGGGTTTCTAAAGTGCCAGCAGGGGAGAACAGTGGTACGACATTAACATCATTCACCTCAAAGCGTATTAAATTACACAGCTCTGTGGATACAGACGAGAGTTGTGTCAAGTGCTGGTGAAGAAGTGATGCTTGTATGCCTGTGCGTGGTGAGGTCTGCATCGCCTGGACAGGCCCTAACGGTGCTCATGTTGCACCTCGCTGCATGGCTCCTGCCTCTGAGCCCATCATCCTTGCCTCCACAGAGACTCCCACTGCCATCAGTAGAGCTACGGAGGCGGTCAGACACTCACAGAGTGCGCAAAGACATGAATCTGGCCCTACTGTCGTATTTCAAAGATGATAATTCCTACGGGGGAAAAAAGGCAATGAGAAGAAACAGAAGGTTTTGTATACAAAAATGCTCAAATAGCATGAAAAGTCAACCATATACAACCATACCTTTAAAAAAAGAGCTATAGAAGACTGAAAACGACACATTCTGGAAAAACAAAGGAAACAGCAGCAACTGGAGGCTGCCTGTGATCCCTGATGGTGATTCATGAGGGAAGAGTGTTTCCCTGCCACGATGTGCACCTAAGCAGAGACTGCTGCTGCTTTGAGTCGCAGCACTCTGCACCACCCAGCCCCTCTGCGCAGCGCCTGCCTAAGGGGGCAAACCCCAAAGGGACTGGGTGTTACAAAACATCTAATTTTGGTCTCTAAATTGAAGAGACATGGATTCAACAAAAGGATCACCTGGTGGATAACGAACTGGCTGGATGGTCAAACTCAAAGAGTTGCAGTCAATGGCTCGATGTCCAAGTGGAGACCAGTGACGAGTGGTGTTCCTCAGGGGTCGGTGCTGGGACCTGTACTGTTCAATATCTTTGTCAGCGACATGGACACTGGGGTCGAGTGCACCCTCAGCAAGTTTGCTGATGATACCAAGCTGTTTGGTGAGGTAGACACGCTGGAGGGGAGGGATGCCATCCAGAGGGACCTGAACAGGCTGGAGAGGTGGGCCCAAGCCAACCTCATGCAGTTCAACAAGGCCAAGTGCAAGGTCTTACATCTGGGTCGGGGCAATCCCAAGCACAAATACAGGCTGGGCGGGGAATGGCTGGAGAGCAGCCCTGAGGAGAAGGACCTGGG
>VUYV01000281.1:664961-719803 GCA_008711295.1 Anarhynchus alexandrinus | reverse complement strand
CTTATTGCGGCCTTCCAGTACCTAAAGGGGGCCTACAGGAGAGCTGGGGAAGGACTTTTTACTAGGGCATGTAGTGATAGGACGAGGGGGAATGGCTTCAAACTGGAAGAGGGCAGGTTTAGATTAAACATTAGGAAGAAATTTTTTACTTTGAGGGTTGTAAGGCACTGGAACAGGTTGCCCAGAGAGGTTGTTGAGGCCCCATCCCTGGAGGTGTTCAAGGCCAGGCTGGACGTGGCATTGGGCAACCTGGTCTAGTGGGAGGTGTCCCTGCCTATGGCAGGGGGGTTGGAACTCGATGATCTTCAAGGTCCCTTCCAACCTAAACCATTCTATGATTCTATGATTCTATGATTCTAATTTGGCTGGAAAGCCAACTTTCTAGCTAACCTGGTTTGAAATGTCATGGTCCAACCGGTACAATACACAGTTAAAAATGAAGATCTGAAAGAAACAAAATCAAGTGGTTTTTACAAGCCCTGATTTTGTGACAGCAACCTATAATGCATGCTTAGGACGCTGGGTGCCTGGTCAGACCATGCCAGCTGTAAAGCAGGGCAGAGTGTTTGCACCTCCGTTGTTTGAAATGTTGGGACTTTCCCCACGTGGAAAGGATGGTTCATTATGCTGTGAATGTTGATTTTGCACCTAGGCAGTTAAGTGGTACTTTTTGTGACAGATGCACCAATAAATAGATGCAGGGAGCCACTTATCATCTAAAATACCTCAGCTGAGAAATACAGCCTGGCTATGAGCCTTGATGCACCAGGATTGCTGCCAGAGCTTCTATAAGGGCCATGGTGATTTTAGCCTGATACTGCAGAGACTTTTTTGAACTGCCCTGTGGTTCCTGCAGCACACAGCTTGGCGTGGGCACCAGTGAGGGAGGTAGGAATTTTTGCTGCCTGAAAATCATATTGTATTCACAATACAAACATCAGTTTCTCACTTTTGTAACTGGGCCCTGCAGAGAGGCTGAGCTTGTCCCTGCGAGGACTGTAGGCAGTGAAGTGCACTAGGAAGCTGAGGTAGTTGTTTCCTTTGGATCTTCACTTGTGACTGCACATTGGGCTGGTTGGAAGTTTACATTTCAAACCGAGTTAGAGAGAAAGCTGATTTTTCCGACTAAATTAGATGTTTTGTAAAAGCATTCTTCATTCCAGCTGCTTTCTTGATTCTGCAACTCAGGCATTCTTCTTCAGATAAAACATTGCAGTTTATCCTGGGACTGTAGCGTGGGCATGAAAATGGGGAGACAAACACCTTCAGCTGGAACAAAGCAAAAACTGGTTTTGGAAATACGACCACAGGATCTTATGAGGCTTGTTGATAACTATCTCCCCAGCCAGACTGCCTCTCTCATTGCTTATCATCAGGCCTCTTCGCACAACAACAGAAACTGTCAAAGGAGCTCCAAGCTCCTTTGACCCCAGCCTGTGCAGGAGAATGGAGACACATAGCGCCCACACCATGTGCTGCTAGAAAGCTCCTCTGACATTTCTGATAAAATAACTTATAGGAGAGAGAGCAATTGAAAGCTTTTATTTCAACTACCTTCTTTCCTAAAGTACTTTGCCAAAACCACAAAAGTCACAGAAAGAAAAAAAAATGCAGCTAATCTAAACTACAGCAAACCCCAGGAGGAGGAGCTTGCCAGGCTATATGATGAACAGGATTTAGAAATTATCTACTTCAATTTACCCTTCTGCCTCCTTTCCACAGTTGTTTCATTTCACGAGTTTTGCTAGGCAGATTGTTGTTTAAGGAGAGGAGCTTTGCCCAAACCAGTAGCAAAAAGCACTGGAGAGCTTCAAGTGAAAAACAGGAAACTTCTACACCACAGGAATCCTGAATGTTCAGTTTAAAGAGGATTCACTGATTGGAAAATGCTAAATATTGGCTTGAGGGTAATAAGAATGATAAATGTTCAAAAAGGAGGACATGAGATCAATTTAAAAAAAAAAAAAAAGAGGAGAGGTAGTACAGCTAAAAAGCGTGTTTTGTCCTTTGGGGGGGAAATCTAAAATTCTGTGACTATGCAAAAAACCCAGGATAAGTGTTTAAGACTACACAGGCTGAGGAATTCCACTGAATAGGAGGCTTTGTATGGCCTCTAAATCTTGAAAAGGGATGGTGAACTCACTCTGTAAAGGCCAGAATATGTCCATTTGCTTTCTTTAAAGTATCAGGCAGACCCTCCAGAGATGGGAACAGACCTCAAATACCTGTCACAGCCCCAGTCTTTGCTGCCTCCTCTCTGGACATCCCTCAGAGCTAAGCTGAGGGCTAGTGTTTGTGGCGGATAGCAGTGAGCTCTTCTCAGCCCCAGTCCGGTGCCCACCTTGCTTCTCAGCAGGAGGCTGGCCACGAATCAGGGTGAGGGCTCTGGTTTCCAGGAGCAGAGGCTCCTGCTCAATTCTTTTGAAGCCTGGAGGCAAGGATCTGGCAGTGTGTTGACTGGGAGGAACACCTTCATCCTCTTCCTGGGGCCAAAAACATTTGCACTTGGCACACTTGGTCAAGATGACTAGTATGGGCAGGAGTAGCAGGAGAGTTACAGAAAAGAGTGGTTGCCACACTTCATTCCTTCCTGGGTTTTAGAAGACTTCCAAAATCATGTTGAAGGCTGGGGCACACAACCATTTCTGAGCTCTCCTGCCCTTTGATGAGCCTTATCTGAACACCAAGCTCAATACTCTGCATGGCCGGACACCACTGATGACCCCATCCCATCGCTGCACCTAAGAGAGACAGAGACAGTCTGGAGTTCCTGCACCACATCCCAGTGGACCGCACAGAAACATACTTCATCAACTCCTCCTTTAACAAACTTAAATCTGAAATGGCCACCAAGACACAAACACCTTCCCCAAAAATGTGGAGGAGCCCAAACTGGCGCATGACAAATAGGAGACCTCTCCAGCCTGAACTGCAACTCCGTGAGCCTCCCTGGTCTCCATGCCCAATTGTGGGGCTGTTACTGCCATTCTGGGCACAGATCCCAACCCTGTCCTCAGCTCCAGCCACACATGAGAGGGAGCAAAACCATCAACTTGCTAGTTGAAAATACTAATTCCTACCTGACCTGTGCCATCATACGGTCTCTTTCCAGCTCTTTCCAGATATGCAGAACCAATGATCCATTTTCATCCTGCCCCTACTCCATCTTCTAGCATTAAGAGAGACCATGCTGTCCTTCTGCGCACAGGAAAGTCACTCCTTTATTTCATGTAGTCCTGTTTATTCTGTTTGATCTTTGTTGATTTTTATCGCTAACTTCATGTTGCTTTTCTGTAAAATGCGATGTGTTCTTTACAGGGAGGTATAACTTTCACTCCTATTTGCTTTCCTCACCAGGGATAACACTGTAGTTTTTAATTATTCATAAAAGTCCTGTTGCTACCCAAAGTAATAAATTAAATTGTTCATCACGTATGGTTTGCTTTTATGATCGTGTGCTCATCCACCTTGAAAGAGTGGGATTTATGCAGAAATAATTGAGTAAATTAACTATCTAGGAAATCTTAGGTAGAACTTAATAGTGTCTTTTATATGCTTTTGTACTTAAACTTTAAATCTTCAAAGTTGTAACACAAGCAGTTCCTGTTCTTTCTCACCTTTTTGTGTCATAGGATAGTGCCTGTTACAGCCAGACTCTGTGCCAGGCTTGTTGATATCTCAAGAACATGAAAATCACAACCATCATCTGATCTAGTGTGTCATGGAAGGAGATGCCCTTCCAGGTGGGCACAGGCACTTTGGTACTGCAGTCTCCCAGTGCTCTGGCTTCTCTCCTATTCTCTGTCTCCCTTGTCAGATATACCCATCGAGAGACCGCAGACTAAGCCAACCATCCTTTTCTGGCATGTGGGGTCACTGACCAAAAAAGAGAGCTCTCTTCTCCTTGTTTTCAATATCAAATACAAGTCCTGTGAGGAACAACTGAGGGAACTGGGGTTGTTTAGCCTGGAGAAGAGGAGGCTGAGGGGACACCTTATCACTCTCTACAACTACCTGAAAGGAGGTTGTAGAGAGGTAGGGGCTGACCTCTTCTCCCTGGTGACAAGTGATAGGACGAGAGGAAATGGGTTCAAGTTATGTCAGACGAGGTTTAGATTAGATATTAGGAATTTTTTTTCACTGAAAGGGTTATTAAACATTGGAATTGGCTGCCCAGGAAGGTGGTGGATTCACCATCCTTGGAGGTGTTTAAAGAAAGGGTAGACGTGGTACTTGGGGACATGGTTTAGAAGTGGTTTTGTCAGGGTAGGTTAATGGTTGGACTTGATGATCTTAAAGATCCCTTCCAACCTCAGCAATTCTATGATTCTATGATTCTATGATAATATACTTTGAAGAAAAATAGTAGGCTGGAGCCAATTCCCAATGTCTAAATGTTGAGATCTGGCAGGTCTAAAAAATATATGAAAAGAACTGGTAAGACTTTGTTTATATACCAGTCAGGATATGTCCTCAAAAGTTGACCTGTGGTCTAGCTGTGTCTCACTAGAGTACAGATACAAAAATGCCAGAGAGCACATATACTCTCAATAATAACTCCTGATCATTAAAGATCAAGATGGCACAGTGATGAAAGTTCCCTGAGCACTGTTACAGCAATTACAATAAATATAACACAGAATCAGAAATGAGAGGAGCTTCTAATATTAACATTTCTTTAATTAAAATGTCCCATATATATCGACCGGAAAGGAAAAGAAACACATGGGGAAAGAGTTGCTAATCCCAGCACAGTACAGAGAAGGTGTTTATAGTTTGGCACCCTCTTGTTTTTTCCTCTTAGGGTGGTCTGTGTTTTATACTGTAAATACATCAGGTCCTTTCTCACTTGTATTAAGAGAATTTAAGAGAGAGATGGAAAAAATGGCAGAATTTTTTAAAAAACATATCATCAGTAAAAAGATTACACAGTTTAGCATCAACAGTCTGAACTTTAAACTGTGCAAAACCAGAAAGTGACAGCTTTTGGTTGCATCTCACACATTTGCACATTAATTACCAAATGCATCTCCAATGCACTTCTGTCCTATTCCAACAAAAGGTAATAGCTGTTCCCTCAGTTGGCAAGATCTTTACTTCTCCTATGCCAGAGTAACTAAAAGCAAAATTGTAAAAATTCTGATTTCTCAAAAGATTTAAGTCCCCTGATTCCCGACTTACTTTCTCCAATGTGCTATTTGAAAATCCTCACTTTGAGACCTTCTTCACAAGCCGCTCGTAAGGCATAGTCCATTTGCAGAGTAATCTGGCTCCACCAAGTGACAGTTGTTGTGATTGCTAGTCTACACCTGCAGCTAAAATAATACTAATCTGGCACTAGGCACCACAACGAGCCAGTAACAGCAGAATTTCATTGGAGAGCTGTCGTGGTTTAACCCCAGCCAGCCACCAGGACCACGCAGCCACTTGCTCACTTCTCCCTTTCCCTCAGTATGTTGGGGAAAAGCATCGGGAAAACTTGTGGGTTGAGATAAAGACAGTTTAATAAGTAAGGCAAAAGCCACGCACTTAAGCAAAGCAAAACAAGGAATTCATTCACTACTTCCCCTCCGCAGGCAGGGGTTCAGCCATCTCCAGGAAAGCAGGGCTCCATCACGCGTAATGGTTACTTGGGAAGATGAACACCATCACTCTGAACTTCCCCTCGCCCCCCTTCTTCTTCCCCCAGCTTTATATACTGAGCATGATGTCACATAGCATGGAATATTCCTTTTCTCGCCCCCGGTCAGTTGTCCCGGCTGTGTTTCCTCCCAGCTTTTTGTGCGCTCCCAGCCTACTCGCTGGCAAGGTGGTATGAGGAGCAGAAAAGGCCTTGACTACCCAGCAACAACCAAAAACATCAGCATTTTATCAACACCGTTCTCATCCCAAATCCAAAACACAGCACTACACCAGCTGCTAGTAAGACAGCCAACTCTATCCAAGCAGAAACCATAACAAGAGCTTTCAACTCCAGTAATCCATGCCCCTTCAATTATTTCACTGTAATACCTATGGAACAAATCGTGATGGGGTAGAAGGGTTGCAGAGAAGCAAACTGTTTCCCACAGACTAACTTCACAGACTTACAGATGCTGGGTGAGGTACATACCTCTAGAAATGTGATGGGAGCCTGAGGAGAGTGTAGAAATGACCATACTATGTGGTCTTTATCATACAAAGGTCTGAAAGAACGTGCATTGGAAGGTGCAAATGAAGTGGAGAAGCTTGCTGACACACAGCCATGAAGCAAGGTGCTCTTCTGCATAACCGTTTGTGAAAGAAAAGGTAGAACAGCAGAGCTGTTTTTTCTCACTCTCTACAGCTAACTGAAAGGAGGTTGTAGTGAGGTGGGGGTCAGTCTCTTCTCCCAAGTAACAAGTGATAGGACAAGAGGAAACGGCCTCAAGGTACACCAGGGGAGGTTTAGATTGGGTATTAGGAAAAAATTCTTCACTGAAAGGGTTGTCAAGCATTGGAACAGGCTGCCCAGGGAAGTGGAGGAGTCGCCATCCCTGGAGGTATTTAAAAGACGTGTAGATGTGGTGCTGAGGGACATGGTTTAGTGGCGGTTTGGGCAGCATTAGGTTGATGGTTGGACTTGATGATCTTAAAGGTCCCTTCCTACCTAGACAATTCTATGATTATATGGTCAATATTCAGCTCTCAGATTGTAACAGATATTACAACAACATCTCTAAACTCTGTTTTACCTACAGGTGAGTTGCTTTCTGTCATGTTAGGTATCACCATCATCGAGATCCACTGTACAGATCAGAGATATTTTTGTCTCATTATATCACTGTTCTACTTTGAGCTACTTAATCACCAGGAAAAATGGGGAATAATTAGTGGACATATTTCTAAATTTAAAAAAAAAATAAAAAAAAATTCAGAAAAGAATTTTTTTCAAACTATAAAGAAAAAAAGTTTCGATGATTAATACCCTGTTCAACAGTTCCTGGGGGATAGGTGGGAAGAAATAATACAAGACTTTTGGCCATTTACTTACTGAAGTCTTACTTCAGTCATTCCAGGTAGTATGTGTGTGTAACTTTGTGTGTATATGTGTGTGTGGGGGGGGGTGCTTGAGGCATGCTTTGAGTTGAAGGTACTGGGAATTTTGTGTTTGCTTGCTTCTGGCTGCATGTTTTATTACTGCTGTGTAATGGAGAAAGCGAGAGGTCTAGTGAACTGGTGGATGATTTAAAGATACACACTCATTGGAGGGATTCAGAAAAGTTAAGTGCTAATATGCATTTTATTGACATCTGTTTCACTCTTTGCTCATTATATATGCTAACATTATACATATTACTATTGTATTACTAACAATATCAATGTTACTAATTGGTATATGTATTCTTGTAACAGTGCCATGTGATTAGGATATCCCTTTTGGCATTCTAGATTTTATCTGAACTTAGACCAGTGTATGTTAAAGTATTAATAATAAATTATGTTTGTAGTAGAAGAGACAACTGTATCTGACCTATATAATAACCCCTGTATATATTTTCTTCTTTTGAATTATCCCATAAATAGATCAAAATGCTAATTCACCTTTTGCTTACTTATTTACACTAAACTGCTGAATAACCGAAAACATTTTAGAATAAATCTGTACATCAAGAAGACAGTGATACAATTAATGTGGCTATGATGATTTAGAGCATATGCATTTTATCTTAATGAGACATATGTTGTCTCATATCAAATTAACTCATGTTTGTTTGCTGTTATTTTTTATGTGCTGCTTCAGTTGTGAATATGCTAAAGTATATAATTGAAAGAAGAAACATAGAAAGTAAAAAAAAAAAAAGTCTTGAAAAATTTCAGCCACAGGAACCACAGTTCTGCTTGCCATTCGCCAACCAGTCTCTCCTTCCATCCAGAGGTAGTAAGTGCCCTTCCAACTAAGGAGAGGAACACAGACAACACTTTGCAGTATAATTAAGTTTGATAATACCCATAAGAGTGTACTATGTTTACTTTTTTCTCCATCCTTACACTTTGCACCTTGTTGTATCCATTGCAGTTTTCAATCTATCTCTTGCTTTGATAAAAGTAATGACATATGGGTCATATCTACAATCCTGTTCAAGCTGAGCTACCCTGATGGTTTTACACCATCATTGTCATTGCCTGACACAGGGCATGAGGCAGCTGAAGTCATGGGAGGGGTATCTTAGCAGTTTCTAGAGGATACCCCGTTGCCTGCATCAACAAAAGCTTGCCATGAATCACCCAAGCATGGTGGCCATTCTGCCCTGGTCATTCCCTACATGATCAATGGCATCACCAGAAATGAATTGACAAAACCAAGTACAGTGGGTCTAATCATTTGACCTGACAAAGCCATCAAAGTTGCTCCTGTTACTGAAATCAATAGAAATCTTTAAATCATTTTCTACCAAGGACTTAATTACAAATTTCTCTTACAAACATCCAATAGAAATGTTATAATTCCACTTATTCAAAGATGTCAATCATGGAAGCAACCAAACCAATTACTTAATATTGCATAGGACATTTCAGATCCAACTTCTTGCTTAGAATTGAAAAGCAAGTTTCTGACTTAAAAGCAATTTACTTACACCTCTAGCAGCATGTGTTGGACAGCAGCATGTAGCATCAGTTTCAAACTCTGATGAGCACTGTTTGGAATGCTCCCAGGATCGCAGCTCCGGTTCCTTTAATTTAACATAACTGTATGACATAACTCTATCCACGTGATTTAATACAGTGAGATCAAACCTGAGTTGAGGTTATATCTTTTAATCCTTCACCAACTCCAGTCACTGTAACAACTCTTTTGCCTTATGAATGCACCTACCTGCAATAAACTAATCCAGACACAATATAGCATCATCTTCATAGAGAAAAACATTAATCTACTTACAGCAGAGCCACTTGAGATAGAACTATGGACTGCTTGAGAAGATTCATTACAAAAGTACCAACTAATACAGAGGAGGTAGCTTGAAGATTAGCTAATACAATAATAAAGAAATACAAATATTTTAAGATATGAGTAATCTAGAAAGGATCACAATTCGGTAGCAGTTTGTCAGTACCACTTATACCAGAAGTAAGAAAAAAGTGGTGAGAAACTATTTGTTCTTGATAAGTGTTCTTTGGGAAAAAAAAGGAGTGGGTATCTAGGACTGCCTTTGGATAGCCAAGAGGACAGCAATCAAACACAGTTCACTTAATCCTAGTCAGTGTATTCATGTCAAGCAAACAGATGACTAATGGCTAAAAGACCTTATCAGCATTGTTAGAAACCACTAATTGCTAGTTGGCCAAATGCAAAACGTGTTAGCCATAAATGAGGCAAACGTTAGAGGGAAAAGTATTATTTTGGTTAGACCAGCTGCTGTTTGGCTGGAAAAACTGGAAAGCTTAGTCTAATTGGATAATTAATCACCTAGATAATTTTAGAGGCAGCTGTTTGCAAGGGGACACGTAAAGATGTTAGTGCCTGTTGTATGGAGGGATATACCTAACCATTGGGGTAAAAAAGAGTGGAACATTCATAAGGTGTTAGAATGAAGATAATTGTACAATACCATAAAACAAACACTGTGTTGAGCACTTGTTCCTTAACATCCAGTAAAGTCCTTTTCCCCCCAGGTTTGTGGGGCCTTGGGGGCTTTTTGAGGCTTGTTTGGAAGGAGGTTGGTAGATGTTTGTAGGAGCTAAGAAGAACGAGCAGGGGGACAGAAAGGAGGGGGGGAATTGAAGAGAAACTAAAATGCTGGTCTGGATTTCTGTGACATTATGAACTAAAACAGAGGCTCTAATTATGTAATCTGCTCATCATTTTTCATCTGAAGTCTAAAAGAGATAGTGTCTCTTTATGGTATCACCTCATATCTCAAAAAGGGATCTTTACTCTGGATAATGAAATGTGTTCCCACAGCAACTAATTTGGTAGAAGGAAAGTTAATCCCAACTTTTTCAGTGCAAATCAAGAATAAGTTAAAGAAAAAAAGTAAACAGACTTACACCACTGTAAAAGTTATGCAGTCAAAGCCAGCAATTTTGAGCTGAAGAAACAAAAAATAGGGAATATTCCAAGGAGTGGGTATGCATAAATGGATACATAGGATGACTGCAGTTACCATTCTCAATCCATAAAAGGCTTTTCCAGTTTGAAAGATGTCCCTGCCCATGGCAGGGGATTGGACTAGAGGATTTTTAAAGGTCCCTTCCAACCTAAACCCTTCCATGATTCCATGATCCTATGTTCTGAGTAAGTACCTTTTCTTAACCTGCATTTATATTTGAAAATTCTATACAGTACACTTATTTTTCTGATTGGAAAAGAGAAGGAATCCAATGCACTAGAAATTGTTTGCTGTCCTAAAAATGTTGTTATTCATTTAACTCTACCTTTTTTCCTTGAAGGACTTCTACAATGAGCTGCTGGAGACGATGAAATACTTGGAAGTGAAATGGAGGTTGATAGTAGCAGAAATGAGCCTTCTCATTTTATTTCAGAGGCATGCCAGCAGTCTGACAATGCTGTTTCTTTAATGAAAATGGCTCCAGACAAAGGTAAACAAATCTAAGTAGAAATTAGGCATTGTTTCTAAAACATAATTACTGCTTTTGAAGCAATTGTGAAGTAATTTTCACTTATTATCATATAAAGAGTACATTAATGTCAGTAAAGGATAAACCTTTTGAATGGAGATGCCTAGCAGAACAGAAGAATTTGAAGATGGGCTTTCTTCTATCTGCAGTCTATTTTCATTATCTACCGAGCAGTTCAATAGAGACAACTATTGTTCAGTGGTGCAATTAGTATTTATGTAATCAACAGCTGTTACAAAGTAAAAGATTCAGAAAACCTATTTAGAAAACCAGATGTGGCCTGCAGCTAAAATTCCCAAACTGCAGTAGTTTAGAGGAATTCTCAATCAGTAGTCCATTTACGAGTTGCTTTCTGGAGGATGTCTTAAACAAAGATTATTTTGGTTACTACATCTTGGTTCGTACAAGTATTTCTGGAAATTCCTATCAGTCTAACTGTTTACAGGTTCAAAATATGAACAAAATTACATTTTTTTTGTTTGTTTTCAATTATAAATGCATATATTAGATTTTCTTCTGGACAAAGTAGTGTCAGAGCTGGAAGATGCGGTTTTCAAGTGAAGAAGAGTGGCCATTTTACAGTATGTTACAAAAAAACATGTCCACGGGGCATTACCATTCAAAGACAAGAACTCAGGATGTACTTTGTATGTGTGGCTTGGACCACTTGGAGGCACCTGATTCAACATGGGAGTTTTCTAATTGAGGGGCATTTGGACTTGAAAGTCTAGAGAAGTGCACTGTAGGAAATACAGTTCCAGTATTTTTCCAAGATATATCCAGGGTGAAGCAATAGGAAGTACAGGTTGAGAGATCTTAAGAGTGTAAGTGTAAATATTTATTTAATCTTACTTGAAAGTTGCCTCTATGACATACAGCTAAGAGTTCCTTTCTGGCACCCTCACAGACACTGTCTTTTAAGAACCACGTTTGCCTTAATCACCCTAAGCGCATAATGATACAGCATACTTTACATTTTTGAACAGGAGAAACCTCGGAGCCATTTTATGGTGTTGTCAAAAGTGCTTCATGACTGTGAATGCACAGAATTGTCTCAGAAAGTGAAGACCCAGCAGCTCCAACAGGCATAGGATTTGTGCCCTTACTACCACTCAAGAGGCAAGTATTGAAAGGAAGATATCTTGGTGAAATTAGGCTGAAAATTAAGTGCATCAAACTATCTTTAAATGCAGGCTTGGAGGGAAATATACTTAAATATGAAAAATGCATTCTAAATTAAAATATTTACAGAAGGATTGGGTAATAGCAATACAAAAGACTTCAAGCAGAAACAGACTTCCTGCATTGCCAAATGTCGTGTTTCACGGTCTACTACTTGTTTGAGAAGGTCTCCTCATTCAGATGCTATCTCTGTTCTCATATTCCTTTGCAGTTTTGATTTCTCCTCCAAGTCTTTCATTCCCCTCGGGAGGAAAAGCAAGACCTGGAGCCTGCATCCAAAATCGCTTCTTGGCCTGTCTCAGATGGGAAACCTGGTTAAGGCTGTTGCCTCACAGTGGTTTCCACAGGCATTTACTGGCTGTCTGCCAGCTCCGGTTCCTGCTCCCCTTCCACCTGAGGTGCTGAGAGCCTTCAAACGGATGTCGAGCTCCCTGACCTCCCTCTGCCCGGCGTTGGTGGGAGCTGCTTCCCCACGCCAGGTTTGGTGTCCCTGGGGAGCACCGTGCCGGCACCTCGAGGGTTCGTTCCCACTGTTGCCTGCAGGAATAGGGCCTGCCTTCAAAGGCAGAAGCTCCACCTGAAGAGCCAAAGGGCAAGTGTGAAATCTATGCTGCCCCTTAAATTAAATCCCTTTGAGCACTTCAGTTGAGGCACCTGAGTGAGGAAGTCTTGCCAAAGCCTCTGCTGGGTTTGCACTGCACGAGCAGTGATGTGGGCTGCTCGGGCCCTCCAGGACCAGCGCTGGAGCGAGGAACTGATTTGCTGCATAACAACTTGTTTAGTCAATGTGAAGAAATAATTCTGCTCCCACAGAGCAGTGCATCAGCTTTGACATTTTCAGGTTTTGTTCTTTGCAGTGGTGAAGTCCATGTTTTTCAAAAAATAGTGTGGGGACATTGTGGGGACATTTGCAGGGGCTAGCAGGAGGTGTCAGAGCAGGGCTGCGTGACCAGTGTGCAGCAAGAAAGAATTTGAGATGGATGGCAAGTGTGGGAAAGGACTCCAGCCAGCACTGGGGTTGTGCATGTCAGGGTTGTACAGCAAAGTTAAACAGTCCTGTCCCAGCCTTGACCCTGCTGACCACAAGGGCAAGAGCTGCTCTGGCTGAGCTGCAGGAGCCTGGTTTCACAGAATGGTCAGGGTTGGAAGGGACCTCTGGAGATCATCTAGTCCAACCGCCCCTGCCAGAGCAGGGTCACCTACAGCAGGTTGCACAGGACGGCATCCAGGCGTGTTTTGAATGTCTTCAGTGTGGGAGACTCCATTACCTCTCTGGGCAGCCTGTTCCAGTGCTCTGCCACCCTCAAAGTAAAGAAGTTCCTCCACATGTTAAGATGGAACTTCCTATGTTCAAGTTTGTGCCTGTTACCTCTTGTTCTAACAAGTTTGTTTCAGGCAAAGCTGGGCTGATGGTGTGCTGGAGGCTGCTGCTGCCAACTGCCAAGTGTCATTTTCTTGTCTCCACAATGCCCAGGTTGTCCTTCAAATGGAAAAGTTGGTGCTGGAAGTGCAAGTCACTGCTGTGTGGTGGCACTTGAGACCAGTGGGAAGTGACCCCTGCTCTCCAGCCATCAGGTGCTTTGGGAGCCATCTCCTCATGGTCAGAAAAAGAGGCATGGGGGGCTGATGACGTCCCTTCAGTACAGATTGAAGTCCTTCACTGCCCTCTGGATGACTCCTGTAGTCCCATCTGAAGCCTGGTTGTGTTTTTTTTGCATAAGGCTGGGCATTTCCTCCTTGTGACCCAAATCCCCCTCACGAAACACCCTTTGGCCATGAGGCTGTGCAGGGCAAATGCATTGCCGAGCTTCCTGGGGAACCAAACGTACTCTAGTGCATTTGGGACATCAGCAAGTGCTGTGAGGCTTGGGACATTTCAAAGCCTGGGTTGGTCAGCGGAGCAGAGAGCAGAGGGACACTGTGGACAGCTAATGACCTGCCAGTGGTCTGGATAGCAGTAGCTGACATGCCCCAGACTTTTCTGACTGCCCTTTGAATCAAAGCTTTTCTGGGGCTGACTGTTCATTTTGGGAGCCAAGGACGGCTTCAAGTCCCCGGCTGCCCTGCACCGAGGGCAAGGGAACACATCAGGCTGGGAATATCCGTGGTGAAATCACCACGTGCCTCGAGCAGCCCGCGGGCGTGCAGCCCGCTGAGCCTGGAGCCCTTAGAGGTGCGCTCCGGCACCGGCACCGGGGCTCGGCTGCTGGGCTGAACCCAGAGCGGAAAGGGCACACAGAGACCACTCGGGGGCACGAGGCGTGGGATTCTTCTTAATTTCATTTTTATTTACAGTTCTGTTAAAAAAATCAATCGTGAAATTAAGTAATCACCCAATGTTAATTATACCTTGTCACACTTCTAGCCATCTGATCTGATTTGATCTGATTTGCCTCCAGCCTTGGCTTCAGACAGCTGAATGCACCTACACACTCCATTATTCCCACGCATGTGTTTTTTTCCTGAACCGGGCATGATGACAGTGTTTTCAGCTTCAGAACAAAGCTAACAATCTTCCCCATTTTTTCTTTTTATGATGAGAAAGAAGGTGGTAATAAAGATTTTAAGCAGGAGATGTCAAGACAAGAGACGTGCCTAGGACAGGACAAGAGGCTGGACTAATAAGGCAGGTTTCAGAATTGCTTTCATGAGTCAGCAACTGCAGCGCTGGACTTCTACGCAAGCAGTGAAGCAAGCCAAGCCCAGGAATTATTTCAGAACTACTTTTGGAATTCCCCTGATTTTACTAAGGAAGTAAAGAAGATTTTCCTTTTCCTTTTTTCTGGGCTTCAGAAGAGACTTAGAAGATGTTGACTCCCCTGACTCCCACTGGTGAGCCGCTCTCAGCTCTTGAGGTTTCTAACGGTCAGCGTTGAGAAGGGAGAAATCCCTTTTTGTGGTGTGTCTGCTGTAGGTGAAACACTCTCCTCCTGCTTCATGTGGATGTTACGCAGAGATTTATCTGTAAGGGAGAGACTTTTCTGCTCTGACCATTTAGCCTTCATTCCTATATCTTACACATATGCATACCCTGACTCCTGGGCATTTTCTTTCTTAGCAAGGGGTAGCAGATCCCGTATTTGGACTGGAGGTTAGGTGCCAAGGTTTTGTAAGAGAGGGGGCTATTCTGTGTGTCTGCCCGTGCTCTCCACAGAACGGAAACCATCCTCACTTTAAAAGCGCTACACTTGCAAAAATTTATGTTCTTTGTCAGACAAGTAAAGTTTGTCTGTTGCTTTTACAAAAAGCCACAGGAAGCCAAAGGATGGATGTCAGTGAAGCCTGCCTTTGCCCTTGACACACGGCTGTGATTCGTGACCGGGAAGCTGGGTGCTTGGTCAGGCCGCGGCAGCTGTGGGGCAGAGCATATGCACCTCTGTTGTTCAAAACGTTCTTCTCACATGAAATTGTTGTTTCATTATGCTGTGAATGTTGGCTGTGCACCTATGCAGCATAGATAATAGCTTTAGTGACAGACATAACAATATGTTGATGCAGGGAACCATTTATCATCTAAAATCTCCCTGCTGAGAAATACAGCCTGGCTGCAAGTCCTGATGCACCTGGGTTCCCGTCAGAGCTTCTGCAAGGTCCAGGATGATTTTAGTCCGATTCTGTCCAGACTTTCTCATAACATTCCATGATTCTTGCAGCACACAGCTGGTGTGGACATTGTGGGCTGCCTGAAAATCATGTAGTATTTTTTAAGGCTGCAGGCAGATGACTATGCCCTGACCTGCCTTTGAGCTAACTGAACGGGACATGAGAAACTGCTGGGCACAACATGAGCAATGGCCAGACATGACAGCTACCAATGTGAGAAGCCAACAAAAGTTACATGTAGCACCATGAGGAATGGATGGATTTCACAGATGGTTAAAAGTGAATTATGTGAGGAATAACTAGACTTCATAGATAACTGTAAGGGAGAGCTGGGGACCTTCTGGGGGGTGGAATCTTGCAAGGCCTACAGTGCCTGTGTAAGAGAACCAGTAATGTCATATAAGGTCAAGATTTTCTATGTGTCGTTATCAGAAGTATAGAATTTGAGTATGGATATAGGGGGAAAAGTAATTAGGGATGGCTTGTTTATTTGGGAGGAGACTAGGGTGGAGAAAGGAGGATCGAAAGATGGGAAAAGAGCTAATAGATGTAAATGACGTAATCACAGCTGTCCATGGCTACCTGCCCTTTATCACTACACCCTGCAGCAGGACAATTAGCCAAACCTGTTGTTCTGATCATACCATGCATGTCTAACTTGTTTCCAGAGTCAGGAGGCCCAGGGTGCATTCAGTTGCCAGCAAGAGAACACCCAGGATGGACAAATGGAGCATCCCAGCATCACCATGTTGGTATCTGTTCCAGGCCTGATAGTATCAACAGCTCCCTATCAGCCTAACATCAGTATTCATGATACAAATGTTGATTACGTACTTCATAACAGGTTGATTGCCCTGCTTCAAAATGCTGTGTGTGCTTTACTGACTCATCTTGGAAAGTTTCTTGTTACTGAGCCAAGATATAATGGGGAGAGCAATGACAGTCTCCAGGCAGGATCTGTAGGATGAAGCTGGCAGTTGTCACTTTGAGGACTCTGGACACAGAAATGCACTGAAAAGTATAGTAGAAATATAAATACTGATAGTATTTATGTTGTTTCCTTTGGATCTTTGTGACTCCAGCTAGTCTAAACTACAGCAAACCCCAGGACAAGGAACTTACCAGACTACATGGTGAAGAAGAATCAGACATTACCTGTTCACATTCACCCTTCTGCTTCCTCTTGGCAATCTTTTGATCTCATGACTTTTACTAGATTAAATAGAGACGTTTTTCCCAAGCCAACAGTAAAAAGTACCAGAGAGCTACAAAAAATTCAAAGTCCTATACCACAAAGATTTTGAACTTCAGCTGAGCACTTTGGTCATACAGCTTATCATGTGCTTGGTACGTGCTCATTACCGCACCCTGTATCATGCATTCTACTTACAGCATTCCATGTCTAGAGAGATGATCTTGTTCATTGCCTCGCTTACCTGCTTGTCACAAAAAGAGCATTGAAGGGGGAGGACAGCACTGTCCTGTCTCCAGTATATGGTTTGTAAATGGGAATTTAAGAGTGTAGTTCAGTGACAGGTACCTTGAATGGGGATTTCGTCAAGTGTTTCTCATTCAGCCCCTGTGTCTCAACCAACCCAAGTGAATTCTACTCCCAGAGCTCCAGCTTCTCTGCCTGCAGCTCCTGAGGGACACCAGGAGGTGAAGTCCACACCACCTCTTACCCACTTGTCCCTTCTCTTACTCTGAGTTCTGGCCTGGGTTATGTGGTGCACTATGGTTGCCATTTGGGTATAGATTCCCTTCAGCATTAATGGAGACTGAGGTAAGAAAGGGGTTGATGACGATGGGAACTGGAATTCGGGAGGTCTGAAGTACATTCCCACCTCAGCCAGGGATTCTTTGTGTGATCCTGGGCATGGGTCTTAAGCTGAATTGTCTGCCAAATGGAAGTAACATATCCCTGCCTTCCTGGAACGTTGATGGTATAGAAATAGCACAATAATGGCAGTCATTTTTACACCCTTAAGAGCAGTCTAGGGCAGCCTGGTCTCTTCCATACGTGTCACGTTGGATACAAGATTGTTAGCAAAATTCCTTGCAATCATCTGAGTCAGCTTTGCTTGTTTGAATGAATTCTTCTGGATGGTGGATTAAATACAGCTCATTTTATCAGGCTTTCCTAGGCTTTCTGACAGGGTAATTAATAGCAACACACACAAATCATTAGTAGGTTTTGCATGGCTCTTATTGTGAAACAATTGTAATGATGAAACATTTTCGTCTGAAGACCTGAGGACTGAGTGTATAGGGTGTTAATAAAATTAATTGAACAGAGTGAATAAGAGAGGGCAAGACCTTTCCTTCTGGCAAGTAGAGGCATTCTGCAGTGAGGCGTGCTCTTCTGACAGGGGAACAGGAGCGATGCAGTCAAAAAGGCTGTTGGTTTCCAGGCAAACGGTGGTCTGGGCCTTGTTCTCCAGCCGCTTTATCAAGTTTTCAGCAGACAGAAGTGTCTCGAACCCCTCCAGCTCCCCATTTCAGTATGCTCCAGTCTTGCTGGCATGTCTCGCTGCCAGAAATGAGCCATGTGGAACAGCAAGTTTGCTCCTGCCTCTGCTACACTTGCTGTTCTTCTTTCACAGGTCAAATAACATAAATTCCACCAATATCTTCCCTGTGATTTCTTGGGCTGTTGCATTAACGAACATGAGGAAGAAATGCTTATAGTATGAGTTTTAGGTTCAGGATGTACTTCTCAGTGTGGTAATTGATGGCTGACAGCGCTGGCAGGATAAGGTCTACAGTTCAGTCTCCGAATGAGTTCATTATGCTGCCATGCAGGAGCTTGGATAAATTGCTGTCACTGGTTTTAGCTCAGGAAAAGCTTAGCTCCTCAAGAGACTGGCACCTTCATACTTGATGTGAGAAATAACACATGGGGTTGGAGCAAGGCAAAAATACTACAGAGTGAGCGTTGATGGGAATTGAATGGGTGGCAGCATGGAGCAGTTCTCTGATCTCTACTGGTGTCCTGCAAAGGACAGCAACACTAATTCTGCCCTGCAAGCACCAGGAAGATGAGGGGAGCACAGGTGTCATGAATAAATGAAGAAGGGAAATGAAACACACAGGAACTAAAAATTATTGGTTTTTTTTTTAATCCCAGTTTCGTAAAAAGCCTGCAGTCATGCACTCTCGCTCACTCTCTCTGTCTTTGTGTACCTCTGTTGATTTTACCCTTCCCTCCCATCAATAGCCTTTGACTCTTGGTGTTTTCTAGAGGAACTGAGATCTCAAGAGTGCTTGTCAAGAGGCCTCAAGGTAAAGGAGAGGCCCTGTAAAAGACAAACTCAGTGCTTATTCAACGGAAAGGCTTCCATGTGGGAGGGAGAGAAAAAGGGAGAGAGTAGATGACTGCCTGGATTGCGGAAGCGCTTCAGTTAAAGATTACATGAAATCACAGCTAATTATTATCAACATGCTCAACACTTTTTGCAGCCCATTATATATTCTTATTAGCAAGCGTGGAATATATTCTTTAGCAGCAATTAATAAGGTCAGATAAAATTTACATAATTTAGTTCTAAGGCTGTTGGACTGACAAGACAAGGTTATAAGCTTCTGGAGGAGGAAGAGAACACAAAGAGGAAAAGGAGGTTAACAAGTTGTTTTAAGACTTTAGGCCTCATATTAAATTTCTTATTTACGTTCTTTCTTGATAAGGATGATGTGAGTTGTTTACATGACTGAGGGGTGCCACGCCCCAGCGTTACAAGGGCTGCCAGGAAGGTTTAGAAAAAGAGGGCTTCATGGATGAACTGCACCTCCAAAGGTTCAAATTATTAGCTGTAGGATATGCTGAGGGGCATGTGATCTGTGGACTCGTGCAGCTGTGTAGTGGTTTTGAGGGATGTGCGGCATCCAAGCGGTAGACTTTGGAGTCTGAAGAGGGATTTGGATGCTTTTGAACTGTATCTAAATATTATTCCTGCACGGTTTTGTGGTTTCAGAAAGTTCAGAGAAACAGTTTACCTTTGAAGAGCTTTAAAACCAAACTGTCAGGTGTATTTTTTTCATAATTTACCCCAGCCCTCAAAGTGTTCTAGATATATTGCAGATAGGTAAGAAGGCCAGGGGGATGATTCAGCAATCTTTATTCACATTAGCCACCTCAACAGTAAGGTTTACTCTTCTCTGAGGGATTTATGATCTCCTCAGCTAAGGGCCAGCTAAAGAAAGGAATACAATAAAGTGATGGTGTGGGAAAGCTTAGCTGTCTCCCTCAGCCAGCATCTTCTGGTTTGATCTCACTGTGCTGTTAATTTTTATATTTATATTTGGCATCTTTCTGAAGCGCTTCTTATCTCAATGGAAGCACAAATCATGTTAATTAATGAGAACAGCAGCCAAAAAAAAAAAAAGGAGCTAGTGCTTCTTTGCCATAGTCAAGAGCTCTTGAAAAACTTGTCCTTGACATTGTTTTGGCTGAACAAAAATTAGATGCATAATGACTATTAGACTTGATTGACTTGATCTTTCTTTCTATTACACTGATGAAAAGTACATGGCAGAAATTCTTAGCCTTGTACAATTATATTGCCACATACACATATTGCTAAACAGCTGAGCATCATCTCCTTGACTTGGCCATCTATCATGGAGGGCGTTGAAATGTCTGAGGTAGTCCACAATAGCTTTAGCATGATGGAGAAAAAAACCTTTCCTGTTAATGTAAAATCTGTCAGTCACAGATGCTGTGAATCACCACAGCACAACTGGAGAACCCATACATTCAAAACCTTTGGTGACTTCTCATACTCATCTGCAATCATCCGGTGAGCATGAACTTAAATAATCTTTCTAACTTCAGATAACAAGTCATGTTGCTCACTGTGGGATGCTCTTCCCCTGGCCACACACCAGCAGCCAGGTTCTAAGAGAACATGAGTCTTCTTCAGTCACAGGTAGACACCAGTGCAGCATGTATATTGCCCACCTCAGCAGAGGGAGGAGCAACTAGCAAAGCTCTCAACGAAGGCCACCTCATGTTTCATTAAATTCATAACCCATCAGTCATTCAGCGGTTGCTTCCCAACTCTGCCATACCAGCCAGACATTTTCTTGTGGGCTCAGATCTCACTGTGAAAGAGAAATAGAAAATTTGCCACCAGAATTTATTCAGTTCCTTCTCCATCTTCAGCTGAGAGATGATGAAAACTATTTATCTGGCTCACTCACCACCAGCAGCAAATCAATGCAACTGGCTTGGCAGGGACACATAGTTGTTCTCCAAAGAGTAAGAATGATTCTGATAGCTCCTGAATAAACCACCTATTGCAGGGGTGTGGGGCGATTATGGCAATTTAGACCAAACTAGGTAACTATTAACTTCTCAAGTCTTTGCAAATCCTCTTGGAGCTTTTGAATCATCTTTATATGCAGCCCGAAACAGCCCTCTGCATGTCCAAGGGTGAGAAGGTTGGGGATCAATCTTCTTGATCTTGTGATAGACACACCAAAAATCTTTGAGTGGCCAGGAGCCACAGGAGATGCACCACAGAGAGCCAGAAGTAGGGGGAGATGGCAGCAGTTCCCTGTATGTGGCATGAAGGTGAGCAGAGAGCATGGCAGGGTCTCAGAGAGGTCTAATTTGAAAGCTTCTCTTAGCTTACTTTCTTTTCCACCTGAAGGAAAAGAAGGAAAAAGTGGAAAAAGAAGGAANGCTTACTTTCTTTTCCACCTGAAGGAAAAGGCAGTGGTTATCCAGCAGCACCAGCACAGCCCTGTGACAGATATATGGTATATCAGCACAGAAGCCATTTCTGAACTGTAGATCAGGGGACAATATTAGAGTCACAGGGTGTCTGAAGGACAGACTTTCCTACCCACTAACACTGTTCATCTCAAAGCTGAATGGGGATTATATGTAAACAAGGAAGAAAGCAAACTGGTTTTCCCCAGCAGCAAAAGATCAATGTAGCCTGAAGATTTTAAATGCAAGACTGGTCCTGAAGAACGGCTTACAAACTCTCTTTAAAAGTTTGCCATCGTTCAGAGCTGCTGTCTTGGCATGAGTAACATGAAGCAAAACTGGGTTCTTGCCCTCCCACTTGAACAGATGATCTCAGAGGTCTCTGGTACAGTAAGTCTGGTGTTGAGTCAATAGGTAGAGAAACCACGATACTTCAAATGGTTAACTCAGCTTAAACAGCTTAACAGCTGTACCTGAAAGAGCTGGGTCTATGGCATTATGGAGTTGTCAGTCATATATACTGTTCAGTTCTTGGTACATCATTTTTCTTGATCTTATCTTAAGTCAACCCTTGATTCTTTTACCCTCCTTGATCACTTTGTCTTTAATAAAATACTATCAATTGCTATTGAGTTTCCCAGACACAAGTTGGACTCTCGGCGTAAACACAAGGGTTGGCTCTGTTGCTAACTCTTGCCATTGTGGTGGGGTGGTGGGATGGGAGAGGCTGCAGGGGAATGCATTAATTAAGGAGGGGGAAATGGAGCCGATGAGCAACAGGCAGGTAAGCGCGAGTAGGAGGGAGAAAGATCCCAACAGCCCCGAGTCAGTCAACACGAACTGAAGAAGGTGGCCAGACAGGCAGGACACAACGGGATGAAGGAGGTGGGGGTGGCTGAAGCACACCTGCTAGCTGGCTACTAGATGGTTTTTGGCAGGCAGGTGAGGAGGGGACTGTACGGAGCTGCTCAGGGAAGGAATGGGTAGATGACCAGAGGTGCTGGAAGATCAGAGCAGAGGTCTCTGCTCTTTGACCAGCAAGTGGGTAGACCTGGAACAAAGTAAGCTGTAGAAGCCACAATGCAAATGTAGTTACCTCATCTGGCAAGGATGAGAGGTATTGCTGGATGTGAGACTGCATAGCAAGGACTTGAGGCCAGGCACAGCAAGAGCTGAATTCTTCTTTTCTCTCAGCTAAAGCCCAACTACAGAAGACTCCAGCAGCACCCTCTGGAGCTGTGGCTTGGTGTAAGCATGTTAAGAGCAGCGAAAATAACCCAGGGGGCTGACTCCACAGCTCTGATCAGTCACACATGAAGCTCTGTTTATGTCTTCCTACACAACCAAATGAGCTGTGATTAACAGACACAGGCCATTTCTAGCATCACAAACTAGACTTGCTGTTAGTTAAAAAAGGGGATGGAGAGAAGAAATAATGTTATCCAGCTCCCCCCAGTGCTTCTTCTCTGTCTTTGCTTTATTCTTACTCTCTTGCTGACAGTCTTCATGCGCTGTCTCCCAGCAGTGCTAGAAAGGTTATATGATTCTATTAGAACTGGTTTGCCTTGCCGGACAAGCATCGTCCCCTGGGAAACTTAGGAGTTACTAGCACTGCAAGTTCATGCCTGCGTGCCCATAGTTAATGGTCTCCATCAGGTCCCAGGTTCTGGAAGCATGTTAGAGTGTGCGTGTGAGGGTGTGCACATGTGTGTGCACGTGCAGGGGTGTGTGCGCACGCTCACGCAGTGGCTGGGCAGGGGATGGGGAATTTCTGTGTTTAAACATGAAAAAGTTAAATTGTGAGCACTCCTGGTTTGGGAAGGCAAAAAAAAAAAAAAGAAACTCAGAAAAAGGTGGATCCTAACACACATCTAAAAAAAAATCAACAACAAAAAAAAAAGCATAAAAATTAAAGGTATCTGGTAGTATTATTATTATTATCAGGCGCCAGACCAAGAGGAAGCATAGAGGCTGCTTGCTCTTAAGGCTCATGCCCTCATCTTTCTCCCCGTGGAAGAAGCTGTGGCCAGGAGGGGAGACGTGGGGAGGAACAGCAGGTGAAGGCAGAGACCATACGGAATCCCTTTGATACACAGGCTCTAAAGCAGCAGTATCTCCCCCCCCCGTCTCCCCCCTGAGAAGTGCCCGGGACCAAGAGGGCTTCAGCAGCCCGTGCTGTAGTCCTGATTATGGTCAGCAGTGATTTAGGGCTCTTTCCCTCTTTTAATTCCCTCCTGCTCCCCTGCGCTCTCCCAGGGCCTGTGCCCAAAGCGCAGTGCCAGTTTGCAGGGCTGATGCTCTCCCCGGCTCCGAGGCAGAGGCTGCAGTGAGAAATGGCTGTGCATCGCTGAGCAGCTGGAAGCAGCTATTAACCGAATTTGGCATCCGAGCTGGCCTACGAATGCAGCCGGGTGGCTTGAATTGTTCTTAATTATATTTTTTGTTTTATTGTTTTCATTTCGAGCTGTGCTCCACCACTACTCTCTGTATATCTCTGTGCTGTACATTTTCTTTGCTTCCAGCCCGGGGTAATTGCTCCTTGTCGTGCTGTGTTTGCCATTTAAATTTTTTATCATCTCGGTTACTTTCTTTTCTTTTCCCCTTTTGATTATTTGGTTATGTCATTCCCATTTGCCCTGACATTTCAATAAATTCACTGCTACATTATCTTTGTCCCTAGAGCTGCAGTTTATCCTTCTCTTCTAATGGCTCTGTCTCAAAGCTGGATATAAACTGTTTATTTTTTCCTAACAGCTTCCCTTTTGGGCTGAGGAGCAAACAGCAGCAGAGAGCAGCCCTGCCGCACACAGCAGCCTGCTGGGCTGCAATCACGGTGCCAGAGTGCCCTCTTCCAGTGATACTGGGGAATGACACGGCTCCTCTTCCTTAGGGGAGGAAGAAAAACCGGGCAGGACGCTGCAGCTCAGTGTCTGGCCATATAGGTTAATGTCCAGGTACTTCGATGAGACCAGCTAAAAGGATGTTGGTGCAAATGGTGTGTAAGGAAATGAAGTTTTTTGGAATACGTGTTCAGGTTGTGAAAAATTGTGGCCAAGAAGGTCAATAGCATCCGGGCTTGTGTTAGAAATCGTGTGGCCAGCAGGACTAGGGAAGTGATTGTCCCCCTGTACTCAGCACTGGTGAGGCTACACGTTGAATACTGTGTCCCTCACTACAAGAGAGACATTGAGGTGCTGGAGCGTGTCCAGAGAAGGGCTATGAAGCTGGTGAGGGGTCTAGAGAAGAAGTCTGATGAGGATCAGCCAAGGGAACTGGGGTTGTTTAGCCTGGAGAAAAGGAGACTGAGGGGAGACCTTATCACTCTCTACAGCTACCTGAAAGGAGGTTGTAACGAGGAGGGGGGTCAGTCTCTTCTCTCAGGTAACAAGCGATAGGATAAGAGGAAATGGCCTCAAGCTGCACCAGGGGAGATTTAGATTGGCTATTAGGAAAAATTCCTTCACCAAAAGGGCTGTCAAGAACTGGAACAGGCTGCCCAGGGAAGTGGTGGAGCCGCCATCCCTGGAGGTATTTAAAAGACGTGTAGTCTTTTAAGGAGTAGGAGTAGTAGGAGGTGGTGAGAGACGTGGTTTAGCAGTAACTTGGCAGTGCCAGGTTAATGGTTGGACTTGATGATCTTAAAGGTCTCTTCCAACCAAAATGATTCTATGATTCTCTTCTAGATTGAGGGAATGCCCTTTCTCTGATGGGTTTTGCACTTCTCTCTCTCCCTGAGGTGTTTGCATTTTCCTCTCTCACAATCCCTTTTTGACCCTGCCAGCGAAAAGCTCCGAGGAAAGGGCTGCCCTGGGCAGGGAGCCCTGCGGTGGGCTGGAGAAGTGGGCTCTGCTCCTGCGAGCTCATGCTGTGCGTGGGGAGGTCGTCCTCCTGCGGGAAAGCGCTTTTTCCCTTTGCGATAGCTGATTTCACCCCGCACAGGTAGTTTCTGTTTGGTCAAGACTTTGGGCTTTGGCAGGCGGTGACAAATCTTGCTCTGTGGTAAAAGACTGCTCTGAGCTGCTGGCCAGTCCACTCGCTTATGGAAGGAATGGCCTCTCTCGTAACGTCAGCACGGTGGCACACCTGGAGCGGCTCATGGGCCTCAGCTTTGGCTGCTGTGGAGAAACATCTGGCAGCTCAGTTTAAAGGGGTTGATGAAGATGGGTTTCGGGTGAGTTGTTGGTCTTTGTGCAGAAGCCAGGGGGGAGCACAGCCAGGCATCAGAGTCCAGTCTCTGCTGCAGGGGCAGCAGCAACCCTGGGGAGACGCAGGGTGGATAGCTGCAGGGTGGAGAGGCAAGGGGGACAGAGGAGTATGATACTTTCCTAACCTGCCTTTTTCTGGGATGGGTAGTTCTTACCTTGTCACCACTCTCTGAAGCAAGGTCATTGAATGAATCATAGAATGGTTTAGGTTGGAAGGGACCTCAAAGATCATCTAGTTGCAACCTCCCTACCATGGGCAGGGACAAATTCCACAGGCAGGGACACCTTCCACCAGACCAAGTTGCTCAAAAGTTGCTCAAAAGTCCTAACAAATGGTTTGGTTTCTGTACCAACAAAATGACTGAGACCTTGAGCTGTGGTTTGGTGTGTGAATTCACTGCAGCAGCCCTGTGTATACAGCCCTTTCTAAAGTGCTTGCGTTGGAGACATTTGGCCCTTCAAAGCTAGAACAGAGACATTGAGCCAGACCTTCACATTAAAACTCTTCTCAGCACAGGGGAGGCTGTGGTCATGCCTGCATCAAGAGGAAATGTGACGGAAACCCACTGTCCACGGCTCATTTGAGGCAGGTATGAACCCACATGGTTCATTCGTAACTGTAACACTAGTTTTAAGGTGAAGTTAACAACATTACGCAATCCTTTTTAAACATTGTTCTTAATGTTATTAGACTTTTTTCATATAGAGCAACACCATTTTCCTTCAAGGTACTCCTTTCAGACTTTATATTAAAGTACCTAGTGTATTAACGAGTTGAACCACTGGAGTCTTGCTCTCTCTTAAGTCTCCTAACACCCTCCAGAGGAGAGAAAACCCACCTTGGTGGACACTTGTTTGTAAGCTCCAGTGCAGGAAGGCCCCTTGTTAATACATGGCAGCTCTTCAGCACTTTGGGAAACACAAAGGCTCCTGTCAAGGCCGCCCCAGCAGTCAGCTAACGCTGTTGAATGAAAGCCCACGGCACTCACAAGTGGTAATCGCTGTGTTATGCATCAGGGGAAGCTTGGGCAGAGCGAGGGTACGTGACGTGTCCAAGAGCACGTAGCAAGTGAAGGACAGACTAGAGACTGAAACCCGCTGTTCCTCTCTAGGCCTCGCCTTTACTAGACCAGTTTATCATTTTAGCCCATAGCTGCAACAACACTGGGAATGAGACCCATGGCCGTGCAGTCGCCCTCGTTCAGGTCTTTCCACGGGGAGCCTGGCCAGCCAGGGCAGCACCACAGACTCCGAGGCGCTGTGGCTGTCTCCTCAGGTGGCAATGCACGCTCCTGAGGCCACCTTCCCGTCATCCCCAAGCCAGCTGCGCGACTGCCGAGCCTGAGCATGCCCGAATGCACACATCTTGAGCTGGGAGAGCACCAGCAGGGAAACAGGGCTGCACCCCAGCAGGATGAGGTTAAAGGTGATCTCTCCTCTATGGAAGCTTCAGCGGTTGGTGGACACCAGGTGGTTTTGTGAAGTGCGATGTACTGCGGTTAGGTCACTGGGCCAAACTAGCAACTGAGCCTCAATTACGCCAGTCTGTAAGCCAAGAGGCAACCATTGCTATTGGTACCTACGTGACAGTGAGGGGACATAGGGATGGCTGCAGACACAGGTCAACAGGCAGGCAAAGCTGTGCCCTGCTTCTGGGGGACTTGTAGTTTTATTTATTTTATTTCTAATGAAATGCTAGGACTAAACCAGGAAACTGCCATGGCACTAAGGAATACTTAGCTCTGTCCTAACTCCGACAGCACTATTTCTGGCCATTTTGGGGGTAAGATGGGTAAAGAGGCAAAGCAAATGGTTATTGCAGCAGTCACCTGGGGTTTGTGCTGAGAGTGTTTGAAGGCCAAGCCATGACTGGAGAGACACACCAGACACAGGTATAGCATGGACATCAGAGCAGGCGAGCACTTTGCTCTTCGGCTCCAGAACCATTTTTAAAGAACCCGACCTGGTTGAGGGACCTGCAGAAACTAGGTGGGTGGGACGGAGCAAATACAGGGGACTTCTCTATGATTTGAAAATAATTACTAGCTGTGGATGTAGTCACTGAGCCTTATCATCCCCACCCATCCCCTGTTTATCTTCTCCTCCAACCCTCTGAACGTGACACTCTCTTGTCTTGGCTCCAGTGCCTTCAGAGGCTTCTCAGAGCCAGATGTATGGTCTGAGCGTGGCCCAGGACCTGTGGTACCGTGGGGCAGCCGGGGGAGGCTGACACCCTTCCAGCACCGGAGCAAAGGCTGAGCCCACAGCCTGCTCCTTTATGCCAAGGAATTTTTGGCTGCAGGTGCCAGGTAATTCCTGGTAACGCTGGCAGGCGGTCCTCCTGGCTGTTCGCAGCAGTGCTTTAATTCAGCCCACCCATGTTCACACGGGGCTCCTGCGCCAGAGCAGCCCCGTGCGGGGCTTACATGAAGTTAGCCACCCAGAAGGTTTTATTTACAGTGGAGTTAAAAAGTGACACCCCCGTTTTGCCTTAGAAAGCAACGGAGGAACCTCTCCTGTGGTGAAGCACCTATAAGAAAACCTAAGGACTTTTATGCCCAGGTTTATCACAGAATTTACTGTGTGCAGATAAGTGAAAAGAAAGCAGCCATTGAGTGACAGAACTGGGTTCCCCAGTACGTCGCTATTTTAGCACAGCTCCTCTGCTAGGCACACACAGCAAATGACTGATAATAATTATGACTAAATTTCCCTTGTGAAATGTAAGAACCAGCATTTGTCTTCCTGATGCGTTAACCCAGCAGTTTTGCTTATACTCTTATAAAGGGACTAAGAGGACAGATGCTCCCCTGCAGATGTCAGGGGGGTCACTTCGGCCTCGCGCCAAACTACCAACAAGGGGAAGCCTGTGCGTGGGCACGCAGAGGGCAAATGCACACTGCACAGTGGGAAAGAGGGCTGCCAAGCCACGCACACCATTAAGCTGCATGGGAGGAGGCCAGAGAGGTTGCTACTGGGCAAGGATAAAAAGGTGAAAGGAAAAAAAAAATCCTACATGCAGGGTGGACCAATCTCTGCACCACGAGCCATCCTGAGAGGTACTAGTTTAGACATCATGGAAATGTAGCATAGTTAAATAATTTGTGTCATCTGCCACTGGGGACGTAGGCGCACGTGTTAGATGGCCACTTATCCATGTGTTTTCTCTATCCTGGAGTGTTGTGCAGAAGAGAAGTCAGCTATCAGGATGTCACATCTGTGCACAAATCTGGGTTGCTTCCCAGGGCTTCTGCGTCTGCATTTGGGCCAAAGGAGCAGAGGAAAGGGGACTGAGGGGTGCCTGAGGCTCTCCTTGAGATCCTCCCATATTCTGGGACTACATGGGAACCGAGTCAGCCTAAGTCAGAGGCAATCTCCAGCTGTGTGTTGGTGATTGAACCTGCCAAAGTGGCATAAAAGGGGGCATTAGCGTCAGCCTCATCACCACTGCTTATGAATCACATAGCTTTGAGTGTCTGCATTAAGTAAATGAAAAAGAAGGTAGCAATTATCTAGCCTTGCAGCTAATCCCAGGCTGCCTGCATGAGGTCTACAGAGAACCGCACATGCAAGAGAAGAGCTGTTGTACAGCCGTAACCCATCAGGCCCCTCTAGATGTGCTTCACTTGGAGCTGCAACTTCTGGGCCAGATGGGTTTTTAACATGACGTATTTGCCTTTGCCTGTCTACCACCTTGTCAGTAGCACCAAATGCGGTTCCATGAAAGAACTGGAGCCACAATCTTCCCAAACTGAGGTACGAGGGCTGAAGCAGAGAGAAGAGCCCTTTGAGAAGGCACTCCTCCCAGTTTGAAGCGCCTAACTTCACAAGTAACCCCCTGGAGGGGGTTCCTCCTCCAGCCGGAGGCAAAGACTCTCCCGGAGAGCAATGTGGGGGGAGCAGCCCCCAGGGATAACCCCGCAACCTGCCTTGGGGATTCAGGCCAGGCAGGAACCACTTGTTCCTATGGCTATGGGAGATGGCAGCGTTCAGCCCTCTGCCATCGCAAGCTCTGCCTTCAAACAGAAGTGCTAGGGTGTACATTTGCAGCAGATATAAACTGCTCTGTGAAGGGGCCCGGTGCGGCAGAGCAGCATCTGCACGGAGGGGAAGCTTTTTTGGCGTGGATGGACCCGTTTGTTGCTGAAAACCGGGAATCTGCAGCCTCGCAGCCTCCACGCACGCCTGCTCGGCTCCTCGCTCTCTCGCTGGTGGCGTGGCTGTGTCCTTGACCAACTTTCCTGCCCAGTGAGCGCAGCCTCCGTGATGTTTTTTTTCCAAGCTGCCCGTTGCAGCTCCGTCGGGCTCTCAGGGGTGGGTGTCTCTGGGCTCTCCCCACACCTGGATGCTTATCCCTCCCCACTCCAAATGTGAACCTTAAAAAAAAAAAAAGAATTAAAAGAAAAAAAAAAGAAGGTGGTATTCGCTGATGAAGGCTCTGGCAGCTGCTCGCTGTACTCATCAAAGAAAAGGAAGTGCCAATTATTTCCTTGTACGAACTGTTTCTGTAATCAGTGCTCTGCGGTTCAGTTGTGACGGCTGATTCCCTCCCACCCCACACACAGCCCGTGGGTCACAAGCCCGAGCGGGAGGCAGCTGGCTGCCCACACCCTCTTCAGTTTATACTTTCACACAGTGACACTCATACCTTTGTTTTTCTTGCGACATTCACCATTTCCTCGTGGAGCGAGGACAGAGAGGGGGCAGGCTGCTGCGGGCACGTTCACACTTGAGTGGGAGCTGTCGACTCCCAAGTCCAGCGAGTTTCCCACAAACAAGCACACAACGCTTCATCCCCAATGTATCTTGCAAAACTAAGGGGGTGCGAGAGGGGGGAATCGTGTTTTCACTGGGAAGCTTCTCCCGCCCCATCTCCCCCTTTGCTGTGGTAAGGCTTTCACAGCAAAACAGGGAAAAATTACCTGTAGCCCATCTGGAGCATCCCAGCGAAATCTGGAAAGAGCTCTTCCCAAGGACCTCCCAGGCCCTGGGACCGCCGTGGCTCGCCGCCCCGCTCACAGGGGCTCAGACTTGGCGGCAACAAGGGAAGCCATATGCAAACATGCCACCAGAGAAAACATGCCAAGGAAAAAGAAAGAGGTTTTGTGCTGTTATTTTTTTCAGTACTGGCAGTCCGAATTTTGTTTCTGTTTTAATTCTGGGGGGTTGGGTTTTTTTTAAACACCAACAGATAAAACATTTCCTGGAGAAGCTTATCTCCTAAAACAGTAAACATTTCAAACTAGGAAATCAAGTTGGAAAAATCAAAGATATCTTTGCCCTTCGTACACCGTTTTCCATCTACCTCTCTTACAACCTAGCTTTAAGACTCTACAAAAAACTAAACCATATACATTTTGTCAGTTGCAAGGTTATATTCGTGAAATCTAATGAAGGTGTTTAAAATTACTATCTATTTTAATGAAGCTACCCAAAATGTCTGTTAACTGTAGTAAGCCAAGTACAGCAGAAAACCCCATCCAACCACCTGGCAAGAGAGACCAGTATCACGGGTGGACCACGATACGGGCTCCCAGCCACCCTGCACCAGCGCAGCTGATGTTCTCATCCATTACTGCTGCTTTGTTCATTTTGGCATGCTGTCCTCCTTTCCAGATTCCAAACACAAAATGACAAAGAACAGAGAAACACGGTTTAGCTTGCTGACATAATGCCCATATTTAATCTCTTAAAACAAGAACAAAATCAAGAATAAAATCAAGAATAAAAATTTCATTTAAGTCATACAGTACATTAATCTTTCAGCAATGACCCAATCTACAGTACTCAAATGCCTGGCATGAAGTCTATTATCTCAGCGTTTAACAAGTGTATAACCAGTGACACAGTAAAAGAAGAGCTCACAATACACAGCTAACACGATGAGTTTAGATTTTCTTCTAAGAGTCCAGCTAGGGTTTGTAATACGTGGGTCACTTTTGAACTGTACTTTAATCAACTTTTTTGTTCAGTCAATCCGTTTGGGGCTTTTTGTCTGTCATGTAAGTTTTTCCATTATGTACAGGAAGATTATTTCAAATGAAATTGCACAAGTTAGAATATCTATCTATAGGCATACACGGTCAATCTAACTAAAAATTTAATAAGCAGTAATTACTCAGTCCTGGTTATACATTCCTAAAGGCTTAATAATACAGTTTTAAGAAGAAGAAGAAAAAAAAAAAAGAACAAAACACAACAAAACACAGTTGTAGGGTGGTAATCTTTGTAAGAAGCCTTCTTCCCTCCCAAAACAACCAAGGGTTAACTGTACTTTCCACATTTGAAATGGGGTCTACAAAGAAGTCATTTCAGCTCCTAAATAATACAAAACATGTGACTGTGTCCTTTCTAAAGTCTGAATGGTTCAATGCGTAATTCGGTGAAGCTCTCAAACAAATAATACTGGTAGGATGCAGACTGTTAAGAGAAATTAGGACAAGATGCCCCGATATCACATTTGGATAGCAAAACTGTATGTATTAAGGGGCCATTATCCTGTGGTTACAGTAGTTCGAAGCGGGACAGCTCATCCTGTAGCAGCTGCAGAGGAGGGGAAAGGGTGGGCTCTTCTGCTCCTTACCCGCGGCTAAAGCCAAATTTTCCCCAGCTCTTACTCAAGCACCTGCCCCCTCCTGCTCCCGGCCTCCTGATCACTTTCTCCTTACCACTTTCCGAGGGGAAATCCCCAGCCCAAAGGCGATCGGAGAGCCGTGGCAGGGTGCAAGCCTCCCCTCCTCTGCCCGGCTCCCCACACTCGGGGGCAGGCAGAGGTCTGCCTCTTCTCCAGCTCCATGGCAGGCGCGAGGGCTCCCACCGACTCGCTGCTGCGCGAGAGGCGAGAGATGCTCCTGCACGGCGAGGAGGAGCTCCGCAGACTGGTGGCTTTCTGCCTCCCAGCCTCAACCACCGCATACATCTAAATGCAGTGATAAACGGAGAGGTCTCTCCCTCCGCAGAGTAGTGTTACCAAACGCTAGAGACCCAGAGGGCTACCTCTAAGGTAAGTTAACTAAACACAAGGGTAATGGAGCATCTTCTTCCCACATTAGCAAAATATAAACGTAACTAATTAACACAACTGCTTTGACTTTTTTTTTTAATCTCTCTTTTCTGGTGCCAGGTCCTGCTACACATGGAGAAAACCCATAGAGAACTGCTTTCCTAGATGGAAACGCAGCAGAATCTTAAGCCTTGAGGATCTGCTTTGTAATTTGCTACTGGCATAAACAACAAAAAAGTCCCATTTGTTTGCTTGGTTTTTGTGGTGGTTTTTTTTAAAAAAAAAATCCAGACTATCCAGTGCACCTTCTTTGCACATACACACACACGCACATGCACACACACCAATGGAGAGCTCCAGAAGAACAGGCATGGGAACCACAAAGCCCAAATTGTGAAAAGACGTGGGGAATCTCACATTTCTGTGTTCAATTCTCATTTAGCAATGAAGCAGCAAAATGATGTACTGCAAGAAATAAATGGTCACAGAACACACATACACCCAAACGCAACCATGGATACATTTTTCCCATTTTTTTTTATTTCTGATAGATGCTGTTATTCATCTGATCGTTTCTTTCTGGCTGTGCTGAAGTTTTTGAAGAGCATCTGGTGCTTCTTTAACCTTTAGCAGAATGTAAGAACCTCAGTGGCAATGGACAATCAATCTCATTAGTGCCACAATCAACCATCTCCACTTGAGATTCTCTACAAACCCCTTCTGGAAGTTGAATCTGACTCTGCCCCTTTGGTGCCACTTTGTGGTGGATTTTGTGTGGTTTTTTTTTTTAAATTAACAAACACAGCATATTAATGCAAATTTGATGTTTTCTAAAAATTAGAAATGCTCAGATAATTAGTTCAGCAATATGCAAAGTGCATCTATTTGGTTCTTTCCATAGATCACCTTCTGTTGTAAGTCTAAATTCCTTCACAGTTTAAAATATTGTGAAGAAATTATATGTATACTTTATGTATAGAACTATTTATATACATACACATATATACACACAACTCTGTACTTTATATAGCGATAAACACTCATTACTTAACTATTTATATTATATACACATGGCATGAACACACACTCAGTGAAGAGTTGGTGCAGGCTGAAATCATTCCATGGGGTTTAATGGAATAACAACAGTGAAACCATGAGTGAGTTATCAAAAGACACAGACGTACATCTATTAGATAAGTGAAAGACCAATTAAATCAGCTCTTCCATTTTCCTATTAGCGCAGGATTGTTCCCACCCCATTCCATGCTCCATATGCACATACACAGCTATTTTGCGTTCAGTTTACATGAGAGGGCAGTGGTGGGTTTGTTTTTTTTTCCCCTAAGTGAAAGGACAGTCCATATTGACTCGGTCTTATCGCAACCTCTTCTGCACAAGTGGGGCACAGCTGGGTCTGGACATCTTGGAGGACTCCGAATGCTGCGCCGCCATTAGCTGAAAGCACCTGCTGAAGCGTTATTGCATGGTTATGGGACAGCTATCAATTGTTCACAGTCTGTGAACTCTCTCTCTCTCTCTCTCTGACAAGTGGTACAACTGTATAAATACATATTTTAGCACAAAACAGTTTAACACGAGGCAAGTCCAAGTACAAATGAGACCTAAAGGCCTATGGGTGAACTTTAAAGGCCAAAAGTTCTTCAGAGTGCATGTTGTTTAAGGAACGCAAGTCGGGTAATTTCAAAAGAAGTTTTGTGAAAATAGAGGCTTCATTTGGGTGGTTTTTCATGATTAAGGTCCTTAATGCACGGATTAGTGTTTCCTGAAGCGCCTCCACAGAATTGACATTTTCTATTCCGGAGCGATCTAAAGAGAAGGAGGGTGGGAGAGAAAANGGGGGGAAAAAAAAAAAAAAAAAAGAGACTGAACAGATGTATTTTGCAACATAATGCCACTGCAAGAATCACTCACTAAATTAACAAGCACAAGAAAAATTAAATACTTATGCCGGAAGTTTCAAACCAAAAGCCTGTGAAATAGTGTTTAGCATCAACTTTGTAAATTATGAAGTTCATGCCGAACTGGCAGCAGTCAATCACCTTTTCTGTAATCACTTACCATGTTTCCAGAAAAGGACACACTGAAGCACACGCTTATTTTGTTGAATCACAACTTTCAACACAAGGAGAGAGACAGGGAACGAGGAACTAAAAATTTCAAACATTTCTCACAGCTGGACATAGAACCCTAAACTTAAATTGGAGGTTCCCGTTTGAGGAGGAAATTCCACTCAGGACAAGCCACACTCTTATCTGCACAATGGGATCTGCAGGGGCAAAGGGGGCACAAGCCTTGACAGGACTGGGCACTATGTCCGAGTGTCTTCTGAAGCACTTACAGAATGAAACATGATGCACCCAAAAATTCCCAACTGAGGAAGAAAAGAAGAATTTCAACATGAAGAAAAGTATTATGCTTTCACATACTGCACTCGCCCCATGCCTGAAGCATCTCTTTCAAGACAGCTGTATTTATGAACATGCCCATTGTCCTTAGGTGGAACCTAAGTAAGCAGCTTAAAAGCATAAATTTTTAAGCAAAACATCTCACCTAATAACCATGCACAGTAGGTGTTTTTTCCAAGCTGTAGCCTCTCTTTTTAAACACTATGTAAATTCAGCAGGGCACATACATACGTAAGTGACGGACACGAGAGAAATGCGCTTTGATGCGTACATGTACTCAACCACTTTGCAGAACTGGGACACAGAATGACAACAGCTTTCTGGAGTAGCACTGAGTCAGATCATGCAGTCACAGTGGGTATCCCTTCCTTATGCTGCCAGTGTCAATCCAATTGGAATTCTCAGGTGAACAGTCTAGGAAGTCCTCCTGGACTATTCAGTGCAGATCTCTACCACTATGGGAAAAATTATTATACAATCCACTTAAGGATCCATCTTGAAGCAGTTAATGTTCTTTGTTCCTTCCTTTAGAAATATTGTTCCAGAACCTTCTACTCTAACAATTAGTAACTTTGATTAATATCTAACGATGTTTATTAGCACATATTCCACTCCTCTGTGAAGACGGTCCATTAGGTTTGACAGCCGCTCTCCAAGAGAGCACAAACGAAGAGATGCCTCTCTGCCTTTACTTGTTAAATTATCTATCCTGCTTGTCCCCCGCTTTGCAAAACCTTTAGGTTTGCTCTATCCTGAGCAGGGATGATGACATTTGCGCAGAATATACCAGATGAGGTTTCTCAAGAGCTCTGTACAGTGACAGCAGTACTGCCTTGCCCCTGAAGGCAGAGGAATGCACTCCAGTCCTTCCTGGCTGCCTCGGCTGAGTTACTGTAGCTTCCCCTCTTCAATTAGTCCAAGTCTTTCTTCTCCCTCTCAGTCTGCTCCCAGTGGCCAGCAGAAGTTTTTGTTAATACTATCCCAATAAGAGAGAATAATAGTGGGTGTGTATTTTATATTCTTCTACCACAAGGCATCACCCTCAGTTAAGAGATTATCTGGTCTCTAGACCTGCACAAACCACATTCTTTCAGCTTTGCTTCCACCTTGCTGCTTCTTTCTTCAGCGCCCATGATCCACCTTGCTATGTCCCCTCCATCTTCAACACATCCAGCTAACTGAAGCCAAATGCGAAGCGTTCCTTCATTTTTGGAATGGTACCAAGGTAATTCCTCAGCACCACCAGAAACACTCCCACATCCTCAGTGTACGGCCCTGCTTTTTCTTTCTATGCCATATGACACCAAAACAAGAGGATGTACACATTTACACCTATTCCTTGCTACTACACCTGCTTCTTCTTTCTGCATGTTCTAAATACCCCTCAGAAGAGTAGTTATTCATCCAGTGTTAGGCAGAGATGCTTCTGACAAGTGTTCTCCCCACTAGCACTATTTAGACTTACAAACATTTCTTTTTTTCCACTGATTTTTTTTTAAACAACTGGAAATCTTTTTAAAAGCTTTTTAACTAGTGCAGCATGGTATTTTATATTCTGGATCACTTAATCAGGACTCAACAGTCACATGCTCCTGTCTGCTTCTGGAACTGATGTGAATCTTGACTACTCTCTACTATCATCCTTTCAATCTTGAGTAACTTTCATTTTGAGATCAAGTCATCTTAATGGCCTTATTCTTCCGCCTTCAGTTCTTCTTCCAGTTATGCCATCTTTTGCCTTTGTCTGCATCTCCACATCATTTTCTCTGATGCTGTTCCTCAACTCTTCCTCCTTATCTAACTGAGCTCCGCCTCCACCTTATGGGAAATCGCTCCCTGGGTCATCCCTTGAGGGGTGGGGTGTGAGGGATCTCTTTCAAGATCTGTTTAATCAACAGATGCCCACAATCCTTCAGTTCTACAGGCACCTTCTCCTCCGGGCAAGCCCTCGCACTACGAGCATCCTCCCCAGGAGCTCTGTTGGGGGCACTTCTGCTCTTCTTAGGTGCTCGCTCAAACGTGAAGCTTCCTCACTTACTCACTTGTGCAAGCAACAACTGCAGTGTTTTAATTCAGTTGCAAGCTACGGAGTGAAGTTGCCCTGAAAATTGCTGGACTCACAGTGACCATCAAGGTTATTATTGTGTCTGGAATACAATACAAATGCAAGTTTGGGCCCAAACATTAAAAGACTAATGAAGTTTTACTTTATAAAACCCTAGAAGTATTTCATGAATGTGTCCAGGAAGGCTGCGATCAGACTGCAGATCAGATCACAAGGTAGCTAAGATAGGTAGCAACAACGTCCAAAGGTATGATCTGAAAAATCCTCAACAGCTGCAAGAAGCCTCAATACCAAACACCTCCTCTTTTTGTCCTGTTGCACAGCTCTGACATTATGTGCTGTACACATTACATTCCACCCCTAAGCTAAGCCCTACTGGGAGCTTCTGACAGCATGGAGCAGTGTTTAAAAGGCCGAGGGGGTCTGGCTCTCTGCTAGAAGCACATTTAACAGAACAGCTACGGCCACTTACATTCAAAACAGGTGGCACAGAGATTGTGATATTCTAGGGCCCAGCAGCTGAGCAAGCAAGAAGAGCGGCTGTAGCCTACTTATGACATTGCACGAGGAGGGAAGAGGCCTGATTCTCAGCCCTTATTTTAAAGGTTGTCTCCAGTCCTCTCATCAATTTAGCTTTTGAAAGATAAAATATGTAAAGCAGAGTCTGGAAAAGCAACTGAAACCCCAGGTTTCTCTCTGCTACCTGAACATTTTCACTAACAGACTACAGTGCCTTGCTTCCTTCACCCTGCCATTCGTTCTGGCTTTTGAAGCTTGCAGACTCTGTACCACTCTCTGCTCCTTACCGCCGCTTACAAATTGGAGAGGCTACAGCAGCCCCATCCTGTGTCCTCATCCCATGTTTCAGTTAGGCCATGCATAAAGCTATTAGACTGAACCGTCCCACCTTGTTTACAGAGGCTTCCTGTGCCTGCAGCACCATGCCTGGGGTGCTCCTCCCTGATAAGAGAGACGTGGGTCTAAACCACTCATGTGGAAGAGGTGCACTTGTTCAAGAAGCGAGTGGCCCCCAAATGCCAGCTTGTTGTAAGAGCAGGCAGTACCAGCATTCCTGCCAGCTACCTCTAGAGAGCTCCTTACCCAGCGAGCAGGGATACTGCATCTTGTATTCCAGGCATTATATGCAGAGCTAATGTGCCTAATTTGAGGCTTTAGATAATACTACAGAAGTAGGTGCTTAATCCTTCTTTGAATCTGGGCCAGGGTGTTCTGTATATCCAGGGACTGAAACAAGATATGAGGCCGGTGAAGATGTTAGTGGATTGGCAGACCTTTAGCGGTAAGAAGTCACGATGCAGATGAATAGGGCTTTCTTGCTGACATAGGCAGAGATCAAACTTGGATTTAGACTTAAGGAAGATACGCAATAGACTTCAGTGACGATACTTGGAAGTAAAAATACCACCTGATCCCAAGACTTAGGCTGTGCAAGTCAGGAGTAATTTCACTGATGCTGTCCTGTGAAACTTAGATGAGTCAGACAAAGAGCTTCTAAACAGCCACCGGGCAGCTATGAGATGTACTCTTGCATTCTACAGAAAGTAGCAGGAAAATATAAGCCCATTGCCACATTTTTCCAAAAGGCAATATTAGAAAGAGTAGATACGTAAAAAAGTAAATTACAGGCTGCTAGTAGCTTAAAACCCACTAAATTGCACTTAGAAGTGAAATAACAGGGTATACATTTTACAGAAGTCTTTTAACAGAGAGCAATATTAAAAAATTTGGCCAAGGTGTAAGTTAACTTTCTCTCCTTACCAGCAGATACCAGGACAACCGCTGTAAACAAACTCATTTCCTCATCACTAAGTTGCAGGGCATTTAGTTTCTCACTGAATTCAAACATTGAGTTGAGCAGATCACCAGCTCCCATTGAATGCAAGTCATCCACGCTGTACTTCTTTCCACTCAGGAAGGTGACGGTACGTTCCTTTGCATCAAACAAAGATGCAAACCGTACCATTAAAACCTAGTGACAGAAAAAAAGAACAACAAAACCAGATAAATACAGGTGGATTTCTAGGGAAGCCAAAGAAAAAAATTAAACCTTTTAACATCATTCAAACTGTCTCATTAACCGCTGTGCAAGCATTCGATACAGAAACTGTCAGCATGCTATTGAGCTGTAAAAAACAGCGCAAGCTCTGGCCCAGTAGTCTGAGAGAAACAAATAAGTGAAAAAAATTAGCGAGTGGATGCAGGGGAGGGGCTATAGCACACGAAAGGAAGGAAAATTAAAACTGAAGCCTCAGACAGCCTGAGCCACAAAGACAATGCCATTCATAAATACGCCGGTAGGACAACTTGCTTAAGCCACTGCACAGCCAAAGGCATACAGAGCATTAAAAGAAATGTTTTCTTGGCCACACTTATGAGGAGCAAAATGAAGGTATTGAACCAGATTCTCGCTTGGCGTAAACTGGAGCAGCTCCATTGAAACAGTGCAGATTTACACCACCTGATGATCTGGCCCTCTAGGCATTCTTTGGGAAAGTACCATGCCGGCATGGCTGCTCCCACAGCAATGTTAATGAGCTCTGGTAGAAAGGAGCCACATGTACGGCCTTCAAAAGGATGGGGAAGCAGGGCTTGAAACGGCACCTGGTCTGTAGCTGCAGCTGGGAATACCCCTTTGGTATAAGCACCTGGGCTGGAGCAGTTGACATGTGCTGAACTTACCCCTCTGGGCTGAAATTTCTCTTGTGGTTTCTCAGTCGTATTGTGAAATGTTTCCCTCTGGAATGGCTTGTAAAGTTTCATTTGCTCATGTTCAACAACCTTATTTGCATTTTCAAGGTTTAAGTTGCACACAACAGCCTTCTTATTTGGAGAAAATGAACCAACTGGCACTGGTTAAAACTTCAGACTTGCTGTAATCTCTTGGTGTGACAGTCATCTCTTCTCACTTACCCTACATAACTGCATTAATTTAAATGTTTACTACAGATAAGAGGAGAACCGGGTTTTCAGCAAAGACTAGCACCTTCGACAAGCTTAAAAAAGGACGGTTCAAAAAAACCGAAAACGTTTGAGAATTCAAACACCATTCATGCACATTACATGACCTGCGCCTAAACTGAAACAGCCAAATGACATGCAGCAATCCTGATGGACACATGAGCACTATATATTATTCACCTTTGTCACCTAAGCTATATGTCCTTTGATGACATTAACTACAGAGCGCAGAAACCTAGGCAGAAACCTAGGTGCAGAAGCCCTCAGAATACAACAAAAGGAGACAAAGGGTAGACAGACAAAGCTGAACTTGTGCATTAGCAGGGACCCACCAGGTACTCAACAACTCTCCAGTTCAAAATGGTATTCCCCTTACAGAACTGGGCTTTAGAAACATGAACTTTAAATAATGAGCAACCACTATTAACGCCAGTACTCAAAACCGAAGCTCACGAAGCTGTGTTGATTTATACTAAGGCAAAGACCTCACCCATAGATTTCAATATCACCATTCCAACCAAAAGAACAGTTTAGACTATGGTACAGCACATGATTGATTCATCCTGTTTCACTTTAAGCCAGACTCCTATTTGTGCATGCTCAGGATATACCTGATCAATCCTATCACCTGACCATAGCAATAGAAGCACACAAAAACTTCCACACAGGCAAGTGCTTGCTCACTTCCCCACCACCTGCAGCCGAATTACCAAGTTTGTGAGTCTGTGGAGAAATTGAGTCACTACCCCTTATAGATCCAAGGAGCTTGTTAGCTCTGCCATCAACTACATTTGGAGTGGGGGCTTGTGGAGGCGGGGGAGGACCAGCTCAAATCCAGTCGAGTTCCTTATTTTATGCTCACTGCTGTTTCTGAGCTGGCTCCCATACAAAGTCATGCAAATGCCACCACAATATACTGAGCTCCCCAGTACTACCAGTTCTAAGAGGGCTTTTTAGCTTACATATGCGTGAAGATATATAGCTATGCTGCTTCTGCACCAACATTGTCTCCAAGCATCTTCTTAGCCTCAAACTAACAAGCACTCCTTGAATACGAGCTGCTGGTAAGCACAGTGCCAAGACAGCCACACACTGGTACCCAAGGGAGCCAAAACAGGCTCAGAGGCAGTACTTTCACTGAGGTTCTTCTATTAACATGAAGATGTTGGGATATCCCAGTTTAGTTACCCAGAAGACAGAAATTATATTTTATGCACCAGGCTTTCAAGATGCCTTTTGCCTCAATTGCAATGGTTTTATTAATCCTGATTATTTTATTTTTTTTCCACTGCTCTGCAGCATTATTTTTTGGGGGTCTTCCTGTTGTTAAGATGCCACAGAGGCCTTTAACTGCAGGTACCCGCTCACTAACAGAAATCATTAATGTTTCTTATAAATAAGTGAATAGGGATAAGCATGCAGCTGTATACATTGTTATTAATTCCCCTGGATATAGAAACCTTCTTATCAGCAGTGCTTGTAACTGGCAAAGGCATAGGAATGAGGCTTGAGAAAAGCTTGAGGTGAAGAAAGGCCAAGACAAAATATTTTACTTGCAAAACACCAAGGTTTGGCTTTATGTTACAGGCACAGTTCAAGCCTGATTTTCTACCCTCCTTGAGGGCCCTGGACAGTATACCACTTTGCAGAGGAAGGAACCAACATTTGTGTGTAATGTGAACAGCAACGTAAGAGGCTGCAGCTGAAGAAGTGAAGAGACAGCCCTTAGCTACAGTAGTTGTAGATGAATATTAAAAGGTCAAGACTAAGTGTAACAGCAAAAAATACATGACAGCAAAATGGAAGAAACAAAGAAACTGACACGCTCCAGGCACCGAGTCTTCCGGTATAACTTGAACCTTCCAACCCAACAATTATCCATTTTAGAACTGGGCTGTATAAATGCAGACAAAAGACCCAACATGTTACACGAGAAATGTCTTCAGTGCAGGTAAATACGAAATCCAGCACCCCTCTTTGAAAGAATAAATCAAGTGAACAAGAGCAAAAGCATCACCAACTCTGCCCTCCCCAGAAAAGCACAGTAACATTGAATACTTGGGACTTCAGCTCTTCTGGCCCTCTATGTTGAAACTTCACATTTGAGTACTTGTAAAATGTACGCGGTCTCCAATAGACACAAGAGTCCGGAAGAGCAACTAAAACCTTAAGTAAAGGTCCCCTGGTGAAGGTCACTAATTCTAAAACAGCACCAAGCTCTCTGGTATCATCCCAAATTTAACACCACTAATTCGCATATATGTCATACTCGCAAGTGGGTGAAATTAACCACGAGGACCTGGTGGGATTAGTTTAGAGTAAATCGGGCTGCAGCTGGTACACAGTATCCACACAGCTACAGCAGTACAGCTAGTTATCAGTGTTACTGCATTGGAGACGGAGGCTCCAGGAACCCCCAGGTGCCACCAAAGGCCAGCGGTGACTGATCAGGATGGATGCTCTGGCTTTGGCAGGGAGCGCAGTGGCAGAAGGAAGGACACACAGAACAATAAACACATTTGTCTACAAAACTCGTAAGTCAATAGATAGCTTTCTAAACTAGCCACCCTTCCAGATGCAGTCTGCTTCTCTCCAGGCTAAGCAAAAGTAGCTATCAAACTAACTGCTGCTATACAAAACCAAGAATCTCCTCATTAGTCTTTTATTAATGCCCAGGGAGGAGGAAAGGGTAAAAGGGCTGAGCACTTTTGAGCTACATGGAAGAGGGACAGCTCACCACAACTTGACCAAACAGAAGCACTGGAAACCATCAGCTTAAGGAAAGCTCAGAGCTAGCGTCCACAAACAAGCTAGTTTTGCCTGATATAACCCAGTTCTATTTATTTTTATTCTCAATGGGGGGGTCAGACTGATGCATAGCTTGTCAGGTCCGCAACATACACACAGTGGTCTCACCTCAAAGGTCCCAGCCTTCAGAAGATTAACCTGGTCATGTTGGGAGAGATCTCGGAAACCAGGGATGCGCTTGGCAAACTCCACCACTTCCTTCACCGCAGGGGTAAAACTCAGGGAAAACTCTTCCCAGACTTCATGGCCAGACTTGTTTGGGTCCACGTGGGGAGTCTTACTCATTGGGCAGACCTGATATTTACAAAACATACACAGAAAACAACTGTTAAAGATATAACTCCAGATACTGACAAATACTTCGAAGAAGCAGGTTTATTCATCAAGAAAACTTTGCAATAATGGCACACAGAGAAAAAGGATCAGTATTGCTCCGTCAAGTCCCAGAGCAACTGGATTTCTCTCCCTCCCTTTAAAACAAACAAACAATAAAAAACCCATTGCGGTCCATTAGCGGTCTGTTTCTAAATTTGCTGACCTTGGAAACCCAAACACTGTTTGTAGCAAAAGACCTGAGAGAACCCAGGTTATGCTATTCTTCCCTGATGTCACTCATGACTGACATCTGGATTTCTCTTACTTGTACTATCCCTGTAATCTCACAATTAATCGTGATTTCACAATCGATTGATTGCAATCTCACAGTCACTACTACATTCATTCTCATATATCTTTCTTGTTTTGCAGATACCTCAAGAGATTCAGCCAAGATGACAAACGCGTCAACACCAGAGCAAGGAACAGAGCCTTGGTTCCCCAAGTCACAGGTTTACACCCTCATTACCAGGATAACCTTCCTCTCCTACGTGTTTGCTTTTATTTCTGTCACTGAAGGAGGACCAAGGAACTGGTATCACAATTTTGCTCAGTCGCAAGATGACAAAACGCTCTTTCTTTTATAAAAACATACAGTGAATTTTTTTGTAGGAAAGTCTGAATCCATTGCAATGAGATCAGACTTATCAGTCAAGGCTGACTGCCAGTAAATTCCCTCTGTAAAACACAACCAGACGCTCTGAGATACTTTCAGTTCTGCGTTCTAAAATTTACATCTTTTAATGAAGTTTAAACCTTTTAATATTCATTTCACCTGTCTTCATTAAGGACAGGAATTCCTTTAAGTATGCCTCACAAGTATACTAAACAGTGTATGTAATCCTACATAATGTCAGCGAAGCGAAGAGAAAACAGTGAAATAGATCAGTAATTGCTCAGAGCTATGCTGCTTTTGCAGGGATCTTGAATCTGATAATTGCCTAGCAATTCTTTGTGTGGAAGGTCACAAGATCCATTATAAGGATATATTCAACAGATACACGTGTATGTGTGTGTGTGTATTTGGCAACAGCTAGGGAAAACAAGATGGAGACAGTTAAATGTACATTTCTGTATTTTTTTTCCTCCAAATATCAGTTACTAACTGGGCAGTCAATATGCAGAAAGCTCTTCCCTTGTCTTTCTCCCCAAAAGACAAGGAACGGAAATGCAGATTTTTTGTTGTGAATCACAACATCGTTTGTACATCTGAGGACAATGCGCAGACCCAAATGATTACTCGTGGGATAGAGGAAGACCTTCTCCACAAACTGAAAATCAGAAAATATTTTGGCAAAATGAAAGGTCTAGGCACACAGAAGCACAGCAGACACTAACCACTGCTCTGTTCGTAATATTGCAATGGTTTACACAGGTATTAGTAAAAATTCAGTACTCTGAAGATAAAGACTGTCTGGTTCAGCACCCCATTCTGACTTGGATGCTGCGACTTCATCCTATGATGGTTTACCCTAACCCTCCAGGCACTTGGTCCCAAGGGGAAACTGCGACTTCCCCCCCACCCTGTATATCATGTCTAAGCTATTTTGGAGAGACCTCTGCCCAAGAGTCATAAAATCATAGAAAATCTCAAGTTGGAAGAGGTCCATAAGGATCATTGAGTCCAACTCCCTGCTCCTTGCAGGGCTACCTAAAAGTAAACCATATGACTAAGAGTCATCCAGACACTCCCTGAACTCTGACAGGCTTCCTATGGAAGCAGCTGTCAGCTTGTACAGTCACTTGCAGAGGAACCTCTTCAGGAACGACCTGTTCTGCTTTTCTGGCTGGGGGGTACTGAGTAAAAAAACCAAACCCCTGAACATCTGTCTCCATACTGGTTCAGAGCCTAATTACACTCCCTCACTGCTACTGACTCATTTTGGTCGGATCCGCTCTCATTGAGTTTTCTGGTAAAACCCTCATTCATGTCAGGGATGGGGGGTGGGGGGATGGGCTGCAGTGCTCTGTTGGATTCGGTTTTGTTTCCTCATCATCAGCTGTGTTAAACCTCCCTGCAGCTGCTATGCACAGGTCACACAGACTGGTTGGGCTTCTGCAGGCTGCGCCACTCCCTGCCTGCCCATACTGACAGGTTTAATCTCTGCTTCTCAGGAGTGCCAAGAATGCCGTTGCAGTGACTCCACATACTTTCCCTGCAAGGAAGAAAGGTTGGGAATGATTATTGCTTGCCGTGGTGCAGCGCCCGGAGTCTGCAATTAAGGTCAGAGCCTGCTAGGGATGGCATGGTCCACATACGCCGGAGCCAAAGAAGAAAAACAAACAAACAAAGAAAAAAAAAATTTTTAAAAAATCCAGCATCAAAACAAACAGCCTTCACTGTGTGGAGACTTTCAGGGGCCTTCAAGAACCTGCGCAGAATCTTTACAAACTAGGAGGAAGAAAAACACCGGCAGCTCGAGTACTTCAGAAAGGTCAGGGGCTTGCGCTTCTCAACGGGAGCACAGGATGAGAACGAGGATGTTATGTTCTCTCATCCCAGGCGGTTCCAGCGATAAAGAGAAGGACAATCTATTTTAAGGGGCTTACAGAACTGGTTGCCTGAATGGCAGAGAAACAGCAGGTGCAAGGCAAATGGAGGGGACCTGTTAAGGAAAGGAAAAAAAACCCCACAACACGCATATGCAAGAAAACAGGAAGCATCCTTGTTAAAAATTCAGTGAGAAAATGCTCTAGCAAAGTCATCTAAGGTACCCAGAAGTGTGTTAAGAGCCTCACTTGTGTGAGTACTACAAAAAAGACCCTGAACTTCTCTCGAGCGGTTTAGCTGTGCATCTTCCTCCTGTCTCTGTTCAGATCCGAAGGTGTTGTAGGGGAGAAGGATGCATGGCCTGTGGGTCCCATTGAGCCTGTATTTTACACTGCCTGTAACAGAATTAGCTTATCCCCATTAAAACAAAACAATCCCCCCCACTCCAAAGAAAAACCCAGCCTACCGAGCAAGAGAGATTTTACAACACGCTAGCAAGGCATGCAGACTGGTTTAAAATTCTAGCCCTGAGCTTTCATCCCAGAAATTTGCTCTGAATACCTTCAAGAAAAATACAACATATCTGACAGTGTAGATTATTTTAAAGTGAAGTCTTCAAGAAGATTGAGTGAAGAAGGGAATCTATAAACTCCTAACGTCTATTTTTATTTTTAAGTCAAGCCATTTAAGAAACCCAGGAGTTTTCTTCAACCAATGCTCGTTAGTCTACTTTCAGTTTGCTAAAAACCGAGCCAAGAAACCCCATCACTTCTATGATTTCAAGTCCTCCACACAACTTGAGCCATTATTCTCCTCCATCACCATTTGTGCCACCAAACTTGTGTCACTATTGTAAGTTTCAGCAGTTGTGCCTATTGTGCGCAGCTTCAGACTAAAGAGGCCCCGCTGGATCACCCCCATCACTAAACCCTTCACCAAGTCAAATCAAACAATTGATATCAATATACCAGATGCATTCTTCCTCCAGTGCTGCAAGAGTAAGCGGCATTCTTGTTTGGAGAAAAGCCATCTTCTGGGATCCTATCACACAGTCGCTGAGTATAACCACTGGTGAAGTTCATACAGTGGCTGTTCGGGAAACACATGGCGTGTCCACTTGGGTAATGCACTGCGCTTCTCCCTTTGTACTGTCCACCAAGGTGCTGCTCACTTTCAGGGTACTGAGGGCCACCGAGCCCACTAACACAGTGCTCGCTGCTCAAGATGTACTGCTCAGTGTTCTTTGACACTCTCTCCCCACTCTGGGACTGCATCATCTCTGCTGGGTTTTGGGACTGTTCTTGGTTGTACATGAAAGTGTCTTTGTGGGCCCTAGTGACCATACCGATCACTTCTTCCTTAGCCATGTCAGCGCTCGGAGGGGGAGAAGGGCTTTTGATGGTTTCCCGCTCTTGTTTGGGCTTGGACGAAAGGTCTTCTTGAGGTGCTTGATCTTGATGTTCTGTTAACGCTTCATTGGGTAAGTGACCGCTGAACTGACTGTTCATCATGGTTTTCATGGCACTCTGCATTTCAATCAGCATCCTCTGTTTTTCACGTTTGGGAATACGGCCAAATCGAACAGCTACCAAGGCGGAGAAACCAAAAGTGGTGGGAAGGAGAAAAAAAAAAAGTCAATCCTGAAAGTGTTAGCATGTACACACACAGAATACACAACCCAACCAAAAATCTTGCCTTTTAAGGGAAGACTTTAACTGCTCTCACCAACACTACAGCAGGAGCATTACCACTGAAGTCAAGGAGCTTCTTGGGCATAGGACAGGCGTGAGATACGAAATGTATGCTGTTTACATACAGAGAGAAGGCAGCTCTAAAGCACACAATCTCTAAAGCCTTTTCCCCTTTTGCTACAAACCTGGCTATGGACTATGCACACAGTTGTGTTAATTAATTAATTGTCAGGCTGTAAGATTGGATCAATTAAATCAGTATAACTTTATGAGCTGGCAATTAGCTGAATTTAAACACAGTTCATATCATATCATATTTGAATACAAGTCCTACAAGACAGGTCCTCATGGACCAATTATACAACTCGCCAAAACAGTTAAGAGAATCAATGCTGAATGAAGCTTACCTTGGCAAAATTTCCTGATAACTTTGCCTTGACAAGGACATTTTCTGCTGGCAAGGGGATGGGCATCATTGTGGCTGCAGCACTTTTGACCCTGTCCTAGGGAATCTACAACTGCCTTTACCATCCTGTCCAACCACAGCCTTACAAGGGCTTATAACCAGTTTCGACTGATGTAATTATGTTCATGCAGTAGTCCATCATTAATGTAACTAAATCTCTTTCATTAAAGCAGGTGCAACCTTATGCACAAACAAGCGCCTAGGGGATGAAATAACTCCTATGCACGACAAGAACTCAGAACAATTATTTGAAATCAGTTTTAACACTCCACCCACTAAATTATTAACAGCCCAAGATTCCTAGTTCTTGTGAAATAAACACCCAGAGAAAATTAAAAAGTGAAACAGAAGGAAGAGTTCTAGTTCATGACAGTGTGCAAATTGTAGCAGACTAATGAACTAGAATTTCAGCATTAAATTTTTAAAAAAGTCACAAAGAGTGGATAGCCAACAAGGTGGTCACAGACACAGCTCAACATTACCCTTTCCTCCTTGCCTTCCCCCTCCCTCCAAGAAAAGNAAAAAAAAAAAAAAAAAAAAAAAAAAAAAAAAAAAGAAGGGCAGATATATGCTCATCTCATGCACCCAAGCCTAAGTCTTTAGGCTCTATAAATGATTACTCTAAGGCTATCAGTTTGGACAGAATTCCCTTTCACTGAAAAAGAAACAGTAACAAATAAAAAAAATTTAAAAAAAAAAGAAAAAGAGGAAAAAGTCTTGTTCAGACGCAGGCAGGATACAGCTACAAAGATTAACTCATTAAAACAAAATCAAGACTCTTGTTACAACCATCCCCCTAACAGACCACTGCAGCACACCCCGCTGCATTAGACTCCAGAGACGGGAGGACAGCTCTGCGGCCAGTATTAAGTTACCAGTTCAGGAGAGTCACAGAGCAAGAAGGTAAGCTGATCTAAATGCTCTCGGACAGGGAACCTGTCCCTGACAATAGGGCTGGATGCGTTTTCTGCTGTTAAGACTCTTAGCAATTAATTTTAAGGTGGGCAGCAGATTCCCTCTCAGAGGACCACTGCTCAGTAGAGGAACGTACCATCTCTTGACATCCCAACAGACAGGCATTTTTTGAAACGACACTGCTGGCATCTGTTCCTATTCATTCTCATTATAGAGCAGTTGTTATTCTTCAAGCACTTCTTATACTGGATGTTTTGCTGAATGCTTCTCCTGAAAAAACCCTGTAAACAAACAAACAAACAACCCCCACAACCATTATTACAGCACATGTCAAATTCTCCTGCCAAGATTCACCTCTCCGCAAGCACCAAAAACCTCACTGTGTCTCATCAGCTGCCTCAGAGCCATCAGCCCCAAGTGATTTTAAAGAACTTACTTCCCATTTGTGTGTGATCTGTGTACAACGCGAACTAGTTATGATTTCTAACTATAGAGGATGCTAAGTTGTTCCCTGCATAGTCAGCACCTAAGAGCAAAATATCTCCAGTATTACCTCTATCACTGTACTGACCGTTTATAAGATATGCCCTCAATCTCCTAGGACATCAAGTGCAAAGATGAAAGTCAAAATCTGATCTCTTGACTTCAACCTCCATAGTCTGGCAACAAAACCATCCTGTTGCACTACATGACCTTCAAAAGTGGTTCTTTCACATAACCTTAAGGTGATAAACTCCTTCATGGAATGTAAAATTTGCAGTGTTACAATACCAGACAATACAGATCTACTGGTGTGTGAACACACAAGCACCCAGTTCTGGCTTTCCCCGTGTTAAAGAATTGCTTCTCCAAAGCTGTTTTGTTCTGTGTCCCAGCCCAGGTGACAACTCCCACCCACTATCTCTTAATGCAATTAACATTCACATGTCTTGCGTGACATGGTCCTTACCACCTCTGTCTCCAGTTCTTCTTCTCTGCCGTGCGCTCCAGGTCAGGCAGGATTGGACAAGGGGCGAGAACACAAAATACTGCAGAGTTTGGAAAATGCTGTGTATTGCTAAGTGGTTTGCCTTTTCTTACAACTTATACTCTGTTAAAAATTAAATCTGATAAATTTCAGACAGAGAAGCATTTTTTTCAGCAGTATGCCCTCTTTTCCCTTGTGGGGAGAACTAGAACATTCCACCAGCAGGTAGAGGAGTGGAAATATAGCTCACCTTGCAGCCCTCACAGGCATGAACACCGTAATGAAATCCTGAAGCAACATCTCCACAGACTTTGCAAAGAAGAACCATGCCATTAAATTCTAGAATCAGAACAGAAAAGTCAAGGATACATGTTTCCACCTTTTAACACCTGCACTAAAAAGCAAAATATGTCAGGTCAGTTCAATAAACAAACAAACAAAAAAATACAGCAGAGGAACAGAGAAGAAGAATGTACAAAACCCCTGAACAGTTCAGAAGGTACCAGTGCAAGGGGCGGGGGGGGGAAGGGGGGAAGACAAACATGAAGCACTCAATAGGGAGAAAGCATGTATTCACTGGACTTTCAGTCACACTAGCATTGTACTCATCTGTAGAAACAGAAAGTCTGCTTACATTTACACACTTTTAAAAAGACCATTTAGTTAACTATGCCACAAAAGTTTGGGCTCAGTATGTTTTTCCATCAGGACAAGTAAACCCATATAAAGGCTACAGGTTCCCCAATAGAGAATAAACACCTTTTCTTAAAAATAGAAATACTAAAGGACACTTAATTTTATTATATATTGTAAACAAGCCATACACTCTACCTATCTGATAATAATTTAGGGCTGGTAACTCGGCCACTTCTACATATGTAAAGACTACTCATTTGAGCGCATATCCAGATTGGCACGCTTGCACACTCTAACTTCAAAGTACTTCTCAGCCCTGTAAATATGCTCGTGGTTTGGGTTTTTTAAGTTTTTCCCCACCTGTTTTATTTCAGCTTGTCAATAAAGACTTTTTGCAAGTCCTAAGTGCTGGTCTGACATTGGTTTCACTGAAGCCAATGGGAATTTTACCAGGGACTTCAGTTACCACAAAGTTACCTTAACAGTGAGCAACAGAGACAGCTGGAAATACTCCCACAGAACCATATTCTATCAGAAAAGTAATGTATTTGACATTTGGGTTTCATTTATAAAGAGGAACTAAAACTTTTTTTTTTTTTAAGGTTTTGAAAAAGAACCAAATCACAAAATTTCTGGGTTGTTTTTTTGTTTGGTTGGTTTTTTTTTCCCCTCCCCTATAAACAGAGCTAGTACTGAGCTAAAAATGTTATCTATCCATGTAAACAGTTTACAACAGGTTTCATCCTTGGGAACCTCTGCCCTGATACCAAAAACCTAGGAAATTTTTAAGAGGAAGTAAAGGTTCTTACTAAGAACTTGGGGTAGGGACACTTAAAAAAAANAAAAAAAAAAAAAAAAAAGGAAAAACACCAACAACTTTTAAGGCAGAACTGTTAGATACGTATTCTAGCTTCCTAACAATTCGAATTGATAAAACAATTCTGCCAACAAAAGAATTCAGGCTTCAAAAGACCAGTCTAAATTCCAGCTGAGTGTTTGTTGGAGCACTCTTTCCAGTACTCAGTTTGATACCTGCCCTTCCAACACTGCTCAAATATAGTTCTTCATCGTTGATCTTCTCTTGATTACAAAAAAAAGTGGGAAACAAATCGCTGGAGCTAGATTGTTAAATGCATTTTAACGGGCTATCCTTTAGTCCCAGCTTATGAGTACTTTGGTTTTTACATCCACAAATTAAGACATGCAATCAAAAAGACAAAGGTCTCAGCTACAGCTATGTAAATAGCATAGAAAGTTTTGGTAATTTATTGTTCCTCAAAGAAGGTGAAGGAGCAGAGGCAGGGAATATGAAAAAACAGAGAAGCTAGATTTGCAAGACAGCTCCATAAATACTCCTGAAGGCAATTTCCAATTACTGTAACCGTTACTTCACTGCATCTTTTTAAGCAAGCGTTTGATTTTTATTAAGATCAGTTTTCACTAGTGCAAATCTGAAATAAAGCTGGACTGTATTTACGGACTGTTTGAAGTTAGCAGCAATAGGACCTCCATCTATCAGCATCTGTATGGCAATACCATATGTATTACCATACATATCATGCAAAAAGATAAAAATGGAGGCTTTGCTACGCGTCTTCAAAGGAAGCCACACAGAAAACCTGGTTGTAATATATGGGGTTGGAATATACAAGGGAAAAACGGCGGTTTCGGGAACCAGCACCAAACATACTTGTGACTCCATTATGGCCTTTTGTCAAACCAGCGACACTCGACTGGTTTGTTTTAATAGTCTCCTCGAGCCGATCGCTCTTGGGTGCCCCGTCAGAGCCCTCGCTGCTCCGACCATTGCAGCTGCTTTCCGAGGAGGAGCTGTTCGGAGAAGATGGTACGGGCGACGAGGACGACTGGAAACCGCTGTCTGAGCTCTCGCTGTGACATGAGGCTGGGCTAGATGCCGAGCTTGAAGAGCTGATGTAAGCTATCACACCCCCTAAGGCAAGAAAAAAAAAAAAAAAAAAAAAAGAAAAAAAAAGGCGGCATGTAGTGACATAACAAGCAGACATGCACCGCTGCCATGTGAGCCACGCCATGACCCAGCACCGCCAGACCCAGCCATCACGTGTTCCTGGGCGCACTCCTTTCCCTCCCTCCCTCAAGCTCGCTTCTCTCCATCCGTTTCCAACAGCTGACCTCCCAATCCGCCCCATCCCCTTCTCCCCTCTTATCAGTCCCCTCCGATCCAGGTCACAACGGAACGGCAGAGCCAAAAGGCGAAGGAACAAGCCATGGTGCTGGCAGGACGGGGCAGCGGGGAGGGCATAGGGTGGCCCAGGGAGGGCTTCCCCGGCCGCCCTCGGAGCGGAGCTCATCTGGAGCCACAGCAAAGACGGGATCTTACAGCGCTGTGGAGCCAGAATGCAAACAAGCTAGGTTAGGGACAGAAATAGGGCAGAGAGAAAGACTTCACGCAGGCTGCGTGCCAGAGGCACAGAAAGGGAAGGGCTGGGAGGTGCTCGCGATGCAGAAGGGACCGGGGCAAGGGGAAGAAACAGCGCTGCAGCCCGGTGAGCCTACTGAACGCCATTTGCCCGACTGCGAGCCTTTGCAGCGTTTCTAGCAGCAGCTAAACTCCGACTGCCAGGCTGCTGTTTGCAAACAGCCTCTGTCCTGCCGCATCTTGCAATCTGACACACTTGAGAATCCCTCAGATGAAACAGCTTTTTGTCCTCAGGCAGACCTGGGAGCAGTTCTGGCTTTTCACAGGCTCCTTTTTCTTGCTTGTAAGCAAGAAGGATTGTTTTCACTTCGTTAGAGTTGGTCTCCAAGACTCAGCATTTCGGGAGTCAATAGAAAGAAACATTTGATATTTCACACAAAAATTCCAACAGCGAAAGCCACGCAACTGTTTAAATAAATTACACTCAGCATCTTCTGGTTTATGCCTGTATTGCTCTGTAGAGTCTCTTCACAGACAACTTGGGACATTGCAGCAAGGAACTCCACACACCAAAGAATTAAAAACTTTAAAACAGCCATGCACTGGCTTCCTTTGGAGGAAAAAAGCATTCGTGTCTACAGTCCTCCATCAATCGAGTTAGCACGGCAGGTCAGGGCTGCAGCCCCTTACATCAGCCATCGCCTCCTCACAGATAAAGGCAGTGGTGTTATACAACCCTGGAAATATCACTGCTTGCAGGTAGAAATTCTGACTTACAAATTTTCATTACTATTATCAGCTATAACGGTCCTCTTAGCATTTCTGCGCCAGCTTTACTGGTCCATTTCCTCTTCGACATTTAAGTTTTTTCTACCAAGGAAACCACCAGCAGCACCCTGAGGAGCGTGCAGCCAAGGAACCCCTGGCAGAGCCGCCCCTGAGCAGAAGTCAGACCAAGCAGTCGTGCGACACGTGCGCTACGCACAGACTGCTGGTCACGTTCCTGGACACCGGTGCCCCTACGCCCCACCACAGCGGTCGTTCACGCAGAGATTTGTTTTGTTTTGTTTTTGAGAAATCCTCCACGCAGCGTAGCACGTGTTCAGGATGAGGTTTTTGGGAGAAAGGAGGATTGCGATGGACACACGGGTCCCGCAACGGCATGAGAAAACAACACTGTCAAACACACGTGCTCATATGAGATGCCACCTATTTGACAAAGGTCCTGCTGTCCCCTGGCGCCACACGCGCCTCTGCCAGGTGCCAGGTCAAAGCTCACAGTCCACCTGGTCCAAGGGAGGCACCTCAGCAGGCGCCATCCTTATCTGCAAGGGGCAGAGCCGGGCACGCCAACACGGCCCTTCCAGGGAACTCCTCGCTTCTCCAACGCTGCCACCTTGCCCCGCTGCCTTTAAACCCTGCCTCATCAAGAGAGATGCTCTTCTCCCTCAAGGGTAACACCAATGTCATCACAGAGCATGGAAAGAGTATGTCGGTGGGGGGGGGTTCACCCCTTGCCTTCTGAAAGCCTGGAGGAGCCCTGGATAGCTGTGCTGCTCCTGCACCCCAAACAGCTTGGCAGTGTCTGTGTCACACAGTCAAGATTCCTAATATTTTTGATATTTTAGAAGTCAGATTTCCCTACAAAGCCTATTTTTGTTCGGCCAGCGGTTAAAAGTTGAATCTCATACACGGCACAGGGCGACAACTCGAAACAAAGAGCACCGGCACAGGCGGGCACCCAGTGCCCCCCCCGGGACCCCGCCGAAAGGGACCGGTGGATAAGGCATCCCCGGGCCCACGAACTGATGGGGGGCGGAGGGGGGGGGCTTCTCCTGGGGCTGGAGGGTGGCAAAACGCGTCCTTTTGGCTCCCGCGGAGCCTCGCCGCTGCGGGGGCACCGGAGGTAGAGTTGTGAGGGTCCGACCCAGCGGGGATTTACTTAACGGGGGGGGTGGGGGTGGTGTCACCGTAACATGCCGGTATTTCACTGCCGCAGAGATTTAGGAAGTTGTAACGAGGCAGAAGCGCGGAGGCGGCGGCGATCCGTCTCCGGGGATGCTGCCGCCATCGCAGGGGCTCCCCCGGCCGCCACCCCCGGCACCGTTTCCCCACCCTCGGTAACAAAGAAGGAAAAGGAAGCAGGGAGCGGGGTCACCCTGCCCGCCCTCCGCCGCCCCGCGGGGCCGGGGCTGCGCCTTTCCCCGCCGCCGAGGCGGATCGGGGATGGAGAGGCCCTGCCCTGCCCCCGGCCGCCCCCTCCCCGTTACACAACGCCGCCCCCGCCGGCACCGGGCCGGTCCACGTGCGGCCCCCC
>VUYV01000281.1:649409-663270 GCA_008711295.1 Anarhynchus alexandrinus | reverse complement strand
TCCTGGGGGGGGAAGCCGGGATGCCCCCGCCGCCGGGGGGGGGGGACACACACGCACCGTCCCCCATCTCCCGCTTCCAGAAGGGAACCCCCAAAGAAAACCCACCACAGCAATGAGGAGGATGGCAGGGGTGGGGGCGCGGGAAGGGGGGGTCTCCATTAAGTGGACGCAGAGCCCAAAATGAAGCTCTGTCCTTCCTCGACCCTCCCGGGGAGGCTGAGGGACGTGTGGCGCTTCGTGGTGTATTTTGACCTCCAGACTGAGATGGAGGCGGTGGGGTTAAATGAGGTTAACAAGCGGAGGTTAAACGCAGCTAAATGTAGTTTACCGCCTCCGAATTTGGGTGAGTTTCCTCTCTTCTCAAATGAGGTAAACAGGTCAGTTTGGGCGAGCTTCCTCACTTCACAATTAAGGTAAACGGGTGAGTTTTCCCATTTTTCCGCCTGCGGCCCAGCCGTCGGGAGGCATCCAGCTTTCCTATTGGTCCATACACAGCACCCACCACCATCTCCAGGCCCTCCGTCCCCCAGCCCTGATTTTTCCCACAGCAAAAGCTTCTTGTCCTTCTCATATTCCCAGTTCTCCTCCTCATACCGACTCCAAACTACATGTCCTAAGCCCTGCCACGTTGCCCTCTGGTTCTCTGGCACTGCCCCTGCCTGCTTGGCTGGCCACCAAGCACCGCCGCCTGCCCTGGGCACGGTTGGGTATGGGGCACGGTGTCCTTTCCCGTGCTGAGGGCACCTGGCTGGGTCCCTGTCTTGCTCCTCTGCCTGGCTGCTGGTCTTCGTGGACTGAGCACAAATTTGATGTATTTGAGATTAGCCCATCCTGACATGTCAAACTTTTCAATGGCTGAAATTGGCCAACAAACTCAAAGGAGATGATAGCGTCTAAATCCAATTCTCTTAGGAAACCAAGTTGAACATCAGGAACAACAGCAGAGCAAGTCCTCTCTGCCCATGCGTTCTGTGTCTCTGGGATTTGTGTTTTGTTATTTTTGGATTTTAGCAAAGCAGGTGCTTGTGTAATATTTACTAACCAGTGGGTTACCAACCCTAGATGTTCACCGAGACGGCTAAAAAACCTACGGAATTCGAGCTCTTGCTGTTGGATGAGGCAGGAGACTTCAATTTGCAGGTGGTAGTGGAGGCACTCGGAGATGAGTATGGAGGCACTGGCACTCAGACCAAAGGTCCATCTGGCCTGCAAGCAGTCTGTGGTACTCAAGGGAGGCTCCAGGTTTTTCGGGTCTATGGACTCCATTCCTGAGAGTGGCCAATACAGGGAAGGATTGCTCCTCCACTTCCTTTGTGGGCAAGGACAAATGCTGCTGCTCCTGCCTGGCGGGACAAATGGGAAAGGCAATGTACGCAGCTTCGTAGGATGCCATAGGGAGAGGCTGTCACATTATTACTCCTGATCTCAGTCTCTCCTATTTACCACCAGGACAGGACTTTGTCCCTCCCAGAGGGATTCCAGCCTCTAGTATCTTCTACCATCTGCTTTTGAGACTCTCGGGGATCATTATAGCAGTTTCAGCCTGCTCTTGCCTCTTGGTGCTGCACTTTGCAGCCCTGGAGCCACCCCCCACCCATCTTCAGGAATGCCTTTATTTTGCTTCTCTCTCATATCTCAGATCAACCCCTTCCTTAATGACCTTGGACTGCTCCCTGTGTTCACATACTACATCTTCTCTGGTTCCTTCCCTGAGGTGGCTCCACACACACAAGTGGGTTGCAAGAGCCAAGCACTTCTCTTAGGGACAGAGTATGGCATAAGCAAGTAATGGGCCCACCACCCAGCCTTTCACCCAGGATCCTTGTCCACAACACCAGAGGAAGCCAAACGGTGTGTTTCCTGAGAAGGTCCAGCAGGTAGAGCTGGCTGTGGATAGCCACAGGATGGTGCAACCAGTGTAACTCCCATCCTGGAGTTCCTAAGGGAGAAGGTCTTAGAAATGGCCCTGTCCACTCCTATGCTATAGGTCTGCTGGTCAGCACGAAGGTGTTGACTGCCACAGTAGTCCAAGAGAGGCGCTTCAGCATTTGGAGGAGAAAACTGTCTTAGAGAGCATCAAGGTTTTTATCCTGCCCTGTAACCTGGGGGAAGACAACACACTGCCACTGGGTTGCTATATGGGAGCCAAATTTTTCTTGGACCCTCTTTCCACCTACCTCTTCTGAACCCCACACAAACAAACACCTATGCCTCTGGGTGCTGACCAAGTCAATGTGCCTGGGCTTCTTCTTGAGGGACTTCTCTTTGACCCTAGCTCAGCCCCTAAAGCTCTAGTGTTACTTGCTGAGCTGCCACTTCCCTTCAAGATCTGATGCTCAGTGGATATTCCCTGATCCCCACGAGGAGACGTGAATCCCTCCGTGTCGTTCACCTCTCCACAAAGGGCAAAAGAAATCCTGGCATTATGGAGAGGCAGCGTACTTCTGGCATTCACGGTGGCATGGCACCTGTCCAACCCAAAGGACCGGTGGGCACTAGGATGACCACCTGACGAGTGATTGGGAGTCCTTGGGGTTGGTCAGTCCTCTGAATCCTTCAGCCTCTCTTTGCTGAGGGTGCTGCTCTCTGCAGAAGTCTTGTGGTTCTGGAAAGAGACCGAAGTGAGGCATTGACACATGAAGGGGCAGAAGAGGGGAAAAAGCACAGAAGGTGGGACAGAAAGCTTCTATAACCCCCTTCCTGCTCCTGGGAAGGAACACGAACATTCCCTCCTCTTGCCCTCCACCCCACACACGTGGAGCAGCTAAAACTGCGTGTTTAAATTCCAGAGGTTGCCGAGTGACTCCCACCCGTGCTACAGACTCTCCTGCCTCTGGTTGGGAGACGGCACGATGGTGTTGCAGCAACTAATGCTGACTTAACTGTTAAGTGCAGTTGATAGCTGGATGGTGGGACAGGATGCACTTTGGCCACCTCACCGGAGGTATGCGGAGGCTGATGACTCCTTTTCCTCAGGCCTGAAATGCTGGTGGTTGCTCAGGTCGGGACAGAATGCCTGCACCTTTCTATCCCTGTGGAGAGGCCCTCCTAATCCCGGTAAACATCCACACACCAGCCAGGAACGTAGGAGTTTCCATCAGCAGGCATTTGTCTGCTTTTGGACACGTTGGATTTCTTCCGTGCCTGGCACACTTACAATAATATTAATTTGATCTCCAAATATATGTTTTGCAAATAGAAAAAATTTGTTTACATGAAGAGTGCCAAGGAGCAGCATCATTTCGTGCCCCAACAGCTCCTGGTGTTTTCTGTTTCCTTGCTCCTTATTACCTCAGGAAAAAATTCCTAACCTCTTATTTGTCTTTTTGACTGATGCTCAGAACAACGCTGACATTTGCAAAGATCTACAGTGAGTCCAAGTTCTCTTCCCTGGTCATTTTCAGCTTCCGATGGTTTACGTATAACGAAAGTTATTTTCCCCCATATAAAATACTTTGCCACTGTTTTTCTGTCCGGTCAGTCTGTTTGATGAGATCCTTCGGAAACGCTCAGTGATCTGTCTGTCCCGAATAATTTGTGCTCCACAGCCGCAGGTGGAACTAGTTCATACAAGTACACTTCTTTTAGGTGACGCAACTGACACCAAACCTATCCTCGCATTTCTTTAAAGCAAAGATTTACTCGCTATCTTCAGTTACTAGCTTAAATATTGCCCTCTAAAAGTCATTGTAATAATAGCTATAACCATGACTTCTTTCCTACATTAAATGATATAAATAGCAATAACTCGCCTAACTAATCTCAGCCTCTGGAAGCCAGTGGAAATTTTTCTATCGATTAGAGTTGGCTTGGGTCAAGCCCTACGCAGCGTTTTCTGACCCCTTGCCCTACTTATTCTCCATTTCTGTTTCGCGTATGTGTCTAACTCTTCAGATTGTCGCACTTTTTTTTCTCTCTGTTGAAGAGAAATCCCGATAAGGAGGTCCCAGAGGTCTTTAGCTTGTCATCGCATCCCTTCACGGGCTGAAATGTGTGCAGAACGCTTTAGGAAGAAGCAAAAGCTAAATATAGAATCATTTAAAGCCTACCCATTAAGGGCATGCCTACATGACACGAATGCAACTAGCTTAGGTACGGGGAGCGGCGTAGTCAGGGAGCTAAGTATAACCGAAACAGAGGAACTGGCTCGCAAATCGTTCCCTCCTGCTCACATCCTGCCTCTCGGTGCCAAGTATCAGAGCCTCGGAGGAAGATATAAAAGCTCGTAATAGACAGTTATATACTAACTTGCCCATAGGGTAACTTTCTTCCTGATTCAGCTCTTGAGCAGTCGGTTTACGGCCGGAAGCGCGTAACGCTTCTGCTCTTCTCTCACCTAGTGTTATTACAGGTGCGCTTTTTATTCACATAAATTGATAATACAAGTGGCCTTCTAGGCTGGACGAAATGATGGGACATAACCTAATGCAGTAGTGACATATTACAACTAGCCTCAGTTGCCCCTGCAGAATGGAAGGGTGAGGACTTGGACCTTTAGTCCAGAAAGGCAAAGCATTAATTTTGCACTAATTATGCCTATATTATATGGCTGTAATATCACTGCTCACCTTTTTTAGAATCATAGAATGGTTTAGGTTGGAAGGGACCTTGAAGATAACCCAGTTCCAACCACCCTGCCATAGGCAGGGACACCTCCCACTAGACCACTTTTTGTGGTATAAGTTACTTAGTCTGAGTCATAGAATCCCAGGTTGGAAGGGACCTCAAGGATCACCTGGTCCAACCTTTCTTGGCAAAAGCACAGCCTAGACAAGATGGCCCAGTACCCTGTCCAGCTGAATCTTAAAAGTGTCCAATGACGGGGAATCCGCCACTTCCCCAGGGAGATTATTCCAATGGCTGATTGTTCTCATTGTGAAAAAATTTCCTCTTGTGTCCAATCAGAATCTCCCCTGGAGTAACTCGTACCCATCACCCATCATCATTTCCATCTGCTGGTACATCATCTATTTATCCAGAAATAAAATCATCAGCTAATGAAACAAAGATGAGAATATTTATTGGGCCAATCGTGATTTGGAGGAGAGAAGCAGAATGGATTGTGCAAAGGACGTACAAAGAGCTACCCTTTACTTTCACTGAAACACTGAGTCTTACGTGACTTAACTACAGGTGATTTCTAACGACACATTGTGCTGTCCCGGAGACAACATCAACGGTGTTGTATTGAAGGCACACAGTCAGCAGACAACTGCTGCCTTTCGCTCAGAGGAGCCCTGACACTCGCCAGTCCTTTCTCCCCACCCCCCAGTCCTCTCCAGGGGCAACTGTATTTCTCCCTCTGGTGTCTTTTGTAATAATCATCCTTCTAGGACTGGATTTTCTTCTGCCTTTGTCAAAGTCTCCTATATCACTGTGTCCTGCAGAGCATCTTATTTCAAAGCATCGACGCTCACTAGGAAGTTACTTAAGCTGCCAGCGATCACGTTGGCATCGTGTGACACTGGCACGGTGCTGGCCAGGACATCCCCAGTGTGGCGGCACTGCTGTCACCGGATCAAAACCATTGCTTCAGAAGTCACATAGCCCGGCTCCACCATGTCCCTTCTGAACCCTCCAGGCCACCAAAACATAAATCTCGTTTGCTTTTTCTCTTTGTAAACTATGTTAATCCTTGGAGCTCAGTGCTGGTCAGAGCAGAGATGCAAATGATGCCTTCTCCTCAACTTGGGAAAACTCTGCAGGTCGTGTGGAGGGGACACAAGGTCAGAAATGTCACCCACAGCTCCTGCAAGGTTTTGCGTATCACCCTTGCTTCTCTCCTCTGGAGCAGCACAAGCTTATTGTGATTATTGGCATATTTTACAAGGAAAATCCCAAAGAAAACTCAGCCCAGTCATGAACAGCGGCAAATGCCACCCACATCTGGGCCCTAAACAGCCCAAGATTGTAGAAAACAAACAGCCTTTCATTACAGGTGGCGTTGGTCCTTGTGCATTGGCCCCAAGAGAGAGGACTGCATTTTTACACCCAAGCAAAACAAAGGCAACTATATTTAAATCAGTAAAATTTCTCTGGGTAATAAACCAAAACATATTTTTTGCCCCAAGGATTATTACCCGTAACACCCCAAAGGATAGGTGGCAGTTTAAGGGCCAGGACAGCTTCAGACTTTCAGCAGCTCTATATAGTGCTGTGTTTATTTCCCAGCCGTTGTCTCACCCTGGCTGACTTGGAGGTCAAAAGATGATTTAAGGCCTAATGCTTCAGGGTGCTGAGTTGTATCAGGAGATGACACATGGAACACCGTATCCGACCTTGTGTCCTCGTGGATTAGGTCCAACTGGTCAAATTCTTGTTCCGAAATGGCGGCTTCTCTATTCTGCCGAGAGCCTGAAGAGTTAAAGTTATTAACTGGTTCAGAATAAAATGCATTAGGAATAAATATGCTTTAGGATAAACCTATTAAATGGATAAAAATGCCATTACCAGTGGTGAAATATGATTGTGTGACCTTTTAAATAAATAAGCCTGCTATGCACCAAATTATGTCAGATAATAAGCTTTATACATGATAAAGTCGTGCAGTAGGTCTCAATCTTCAGGCATTCAGTGAAATATCGCTAGCCATAAAGGGCTTCTGAAATGTTACACTAAAGAAAATTGCTTCCAGCTATAAAAACTTAACTGCTAAAACAAATGTAGTTTCTCTCATAAAATCCTGTGCAAGGCATCGGTAGTAAGAGCGAAAGCTTACTAGAAACAAACCTGAGGTATTCAAACTATTTTGCAAATACAAAATGCTTCTTAAAATAACTCTGATTCCAGATAAATCTGGAATAACTCCATTGAAAGCAAAAAGGTTATAATCCTGTACCACCAGTGTAAGATCCAAATTATGTTCGTAGGGTCTTCGAAATATGTTTGTGGGATATGTCTGGATCCCAACGTCGCTGCGGATCCAAACTAATCTACACTTGTAGTTTTGGCACTTGTGCAAGCGGTGCAAATACTGACCTCGCTGGCGGCCCTGAGTCTTGGGCCTGTCTGGGTTATGCCTCAGCGACTTGCCCAGATTACTCCTGACACAACGCTATTCCTATTAAGGGACCGTTTGTATTTGATGGGGTGGAAACAGAGCTGGATATTATCAGCCTCGTGAATAAAGGCAGACACGCAGTTAGCCAGATTCAGCTACCAGCTTCACGCGTGGCAAAACTGGCTCTCTACAGTAAGTCAGAGTTTTCTGCTCTAAACCATTGCAAAGAAGAAGGAATGAAGCACATTCTCTCGTTCCTTCTGGTGGTGGTGGGCAAACCATCAAAACCTCCTGGTGAGGCACTTACAGTTTTAATAAAATCATCATGGTCACTTCATCCATTGTTACATGAACATCAGCGAATACATGTAATTCCCAGCGAGGGTCTCAAACACAGCTCCTAGGAATGAAAATACTCTTGGAACTCCCTTGCCACAATCAATTATCTTCACCAAAAGGCGATACCAAACAATGCATTAGACATTAACAAAAAGGAGCATTCCTGTTTCTTCTCTTTTTTTTTTTTTTTTCTGAGCTGGGAAAATGCTAAATGCTTCTTTTGAGGATAGAAAGGATCTTCTTAACCTCCAGCTACAAACGCTTGACAATTTTCACCAGCGCTCAATCCAGTACAAACTTTTTTCCAGGAGGGGCACTGAAAGAGACATAGCAAAATTCACGGGCACAAAAGAAGCCCGCTGTGCTCCAGTTCCCAGAAAGCAGAGAGTTCACTCACTCTCTGAACCTTCGGCATTTTAACGGCGAAGAAACAGGCACATTCTCCACCACTAGTTCCAGCGCTTTTACTAAACACAGCGAGACACGCCATGCTAAACCCAACTTAAATGGCACCACTGCAAAGGAACGGGTGGCATCATAAGGCTAGCAGTGAAATTTTATTGTCTCTTCCTGAACAACTGTGGCACAATGTCCAGAAACAAATAATAGGTCTGTTCCGGGCAGGAGCTCAGCTGCACCCCGAAAATGCCTCCAGGCACTTGCCATTTTGTTTAACTGCAGTTCCTCAAAGCCGGTCAATTGTAAGCATAAATCTGGCAGAGAAGGCACGTTACCGGCGGCGAAGGACAACCGCGTGTTATATAATCCTGCCAAATCCTTGATACAGCAGTTCTCGGCGGGCAGCCGTCTTGCTCTGAGTCATCTGGAAAGTCTCTGGTTCGGTGAGCTCCCAGGAGCAGACCATCAAAACAGGTTATATTTCCACTTCCCATTTCAAATTACAGGCGGCACCTGTGAGTCAAGGCAATCATTTTCTCTTTATCTGCCTTGGGATGCCATCCCGCGTGCGGATCCAGCCCGTGCTCCTGCTGAGCCAGAAGCCCCGTGGGAGTTCCCAGCCGGCTCTGGATGTCGCAGCTTGCGGCTGGCCTGGGCAGCTGTTGGCACGCCGGTCCCACTGCAGTTACCGAGCAGGATGCTCCGAGGGCCACCACGGTGCGAGGAAATCCTTACCCGGCTCTTCAGAGAACCTGAGCTGCTCCGTGCGGGTCTGGACTTGCTCCGTGCTCACCAGCCTTTCTCCAAACATCCATCGTTGGCCCCTGTCAGAAGCAGACACCGTGCGTAGACCTCTGCACGGCCATGTGCGTGGCAGGAGGTCAGGCACTGCCAAATGCCATATCCCTGCTCCAGTCACCAGAGCCAGGGGCTTGATTAGCTCACACATTTTTTTTGTTTATTTGGTTCCCCCCCTACCCCCTTTGAGGCAATGCCAAGTCTTAATCCAGTCCTAGGTCATGGATCTCAGCAGGACGCTTGACACTGGGTCTGGTCTATCTTGGAATTATGAAGTCTTCTGCCTCAGAGCCGGCCAGCTTAGACCTCCTGCTCTCCTACCTCTTCTCCTCTTTGCCGTGCCTGACAGACAGCTGGAGTCAGCTCTTCTGACAGCGGTGTTGGCGCTCAGAGCTGAGAAGCTAATTTTTTTTTTTACAAACCCAAACAACTGCAACTTTGGCAATCTCACCCCTGTTGAACAACAATAACAACAAAAAGAGCCGAGTCAGCAGCAAGCAGTACCCTGTTGCACAGGGCTGTACTAAACCCAGGAGAAACGAGATGGGTCCGGTTGGGTTGGCTGGTAGGTGCTGAAAGAGCTGGTCCAGGGTTGCCACTTCAGGGGCCAAGGCGGGGGGAAAGAGATGGAAGGTAATCATTTCCCCAGTTCTCCGTCCCACTCCTCTGCAGTTGATGAAATTGCTTCAGCCTTTACAGCTGTTACAAAGTACCTCCGAGAGGACCATACAATTCAATATTCAGATGGCAATGCAAGTAATACGATTTTAGGACAATTTGCAAAAATCTGCAAAAAACATCAAGTTTCAGCATTCATTATGATCTGGGAAAAAAATCCAGTTGTGTAGTTCATTTCCACACAGGCGTAATTTGGCTAAAATAATTATGCAGGCTCAAAACACATCTCCTATTTCCTTATTTTAAAATTCTTTTTCTTAAAATAAATTAAAACTCAAGAATGTTGCCAGAATGCCACCTACTAGAAGGCAAGGTCGTTTATTAGAGAGGTATTTTAAAGTTTTTTCAGCTCTAAATGGATGGGACCATCACTGGAGAAAATAGAACTCATGTATGCCATATGTTTTCCATAGTTTTACGATTCTTGTATTTTTATTAAACTAGCCAATGAAAACAATAACTATAGCAGAGTTTTTCATTTAGCCTCAGGAGTCAGAACAGGGATTCAGTTGTTCACAGTTGGTTGTTTTTTTCTCCTTTTTTCCGTCTCGGCAACAGAAATTGTAAGTCTAAGAACTGGGTTTCCAGCGTAACCCATCAGAATAATTAATTCATTTTTTGTTTCCCATGGATAAGGTATAACTGTTGCTTTAAAAATTGCTGTTTGGGTAAAGCAGGGTCCAAAACCCGAGCAGCAAGCATAATCTAAAATGTGTATCACGCATAAGCGGCAGCAATCATCTTCCTGGTACAAATCATCGGTGTTAACATGAAAAACTTGGTGTCTCGCTGTCAGTTTGTACCAGTTTTGAAACTGTGTCCATTAAGAATGGGCAACCAGGCACCTATCAGAAATAAAACCACCGACATTAAGATTGGGAACTAGACTCTCCAGATTCCAAAGAATCAATTGAATCATGTATTTTTGCATAATATATGTACAATTCTATAAAAAAAATAAAGTTCTTTTTATTTCCTCCTCTTCCTAAATTTGTAAATATTAACTGGTTTATATCCATCTTTGATTTTTATTGTGGAGCTGAATCTTACTTTGTGTCTTTTTCTGTAAAAAAGATCGTAAACAGATGTTCTCCATCAACACCTGTAGCAATAACTTGTAAACAAAATTAAAATACTACGAAATTTTCTATTTTACTTAAAAGCCTTACTATGGCATTGTTTAACCGTGCGTTGTCAAAACCGCTATCCAAATAGTTGCAAACAACATAGCCACTTATAAGACATCATTTTTATATATAGATCTGAATGAACTGAAAACACAAAGCTCAAAACACATTATTCGTAAAAGTTGCGTAACTCGCTATCTAAACTCAACTGACTAATCACGAAACCTGTGAGAGAGGCAGGTGGATCGTAACAGCGGATGAGTTGAAGGGCCACGATTCTCGTACAAGGAAAGGGTTCGAATAATTGCTGGTTAGTCACAGAAAAACAATGCTGGAGGAAAAAAACCTATGAATAAGTGAATGAGTGAACACCGGACTAATGAGCTACTTCCTCCACTTGGTGTATGAGCTCTCCGGGGAGGGCGACTCATTTTTGTTACACGTGTGAACACAACGCAAAGCGTAATAGGGTCTTGGTTTCCGCCTGCTCTTCTGGCTACTGACACACCGGCTGGTGATGAGGCCGGGGAGATGGAGAGCACCAGCGTTGGACGTAGTGCCTTTTGCAGCACCAACTGAGTAATCTTCTTCTGCTCTGGGTTTGGTGAAGCGCAGCCACTGCCTGGTCTCTCGGGGTTGCACATTGACACCAGAGACACCTATTTCTGTGCTGAGGAGACTTGGGTCCAGCCAGCTTTATGCCACGGGGACTGCACCACATGAAGTTGGCTGTGGAACCCTGCTAGTCCCTGGCTAGCTGTGGCCTCCTCTGCACCGGGAAGCACCAGAGTACTGACGAGCCCTGCTGGAAGCCAGCTGACTTGTCCTCTTCTTTTTTTTCTTCTCCTTTTCTTTTTTTCCTTCAACGCGCCTCTTGATTCTTGTGTTTCCAAGGGAACTTAACGACTTGCACGTGGGCAGTCAGCTTGGGCCCAGAGGTATGCTCCCACAGCCTTTTCCCGACAAGATGCAGGCTGCACAACCCCTAAGGAGCCAGCTAGGGTCCTGCATATTAACTAGCAAGGGTTTTTCTAGAGCCTTGAAGGCAACGCGGGGAGACCTGAAGGGGGCTACCTTCCATCTGAGAGCGCAATCCCAGCCGGCATCGATCTGGACACAGCCAGGCTTTATTTAATCACTCATCTGCTCCCGCTGAGCTCCCTGTTCTCCAGGATACCCCAGCTCTCCATTTCCCTGAATGATGGATAGCTGACAGTATTTAATGAGATTAAATGCCATCTTCATTACATAAGAGCCTTTAATTATAGGATATCATTGAACATCATTTGATAGCGAAGAAAAGCATGCTCTCTCAAATTTCAGGCAGTGACAAGAGGCCCGGGAGAACTGGGTTCCACTCCTGGCTTTGCCAGAGGCCTCTTCTGGCACGTTAGGTAAGAGCAGGATAGCCACCAAATTAAAGGTTGCGTAAGCAGTGTGGCTCAGGCACTTCCTAACTTTAGGGAGCGAGACTTTGCAACCTAAACACTCTGTGTGCAATTATTAAATTGAGGCTGATTCAGAACCTTGACATATGAAGAGAAGAACAGCCCACAGGCTCTCCATCCTTTCATACAGCCTTACATTTCAAGCAATTACTTGCAAAGAATTGGATCGAGAAGCTGGTGCTTGCTCAAAGCCCCAGAAAAGAGTGTCCAATTCAAATCCAAATTGCTTTTTTTTTTTTTTTTGGTGGCTGCAGCAGTGTTTCCATCACTCCGGCTATTTTGGCTTGATACTCTCAGAACTAGACCTGGGTGTGCTGCAAAAGAAAAGAGAGTTGTCCAAGGACAAAAAAGATGGTGTTTTTTCCCATCTTGGAGAGTGAGTAGATAAAAGAGTAGGAATCAGGCTCTATTTTTAGTCTAGCTTTTAAATTCATTAGCTGGATGGGACCGTTCACATGCAGTCACTTTTCTCACTGGGTCAAGGCTAGCGAGCAACTGCTGCATTACAAGGACAGAGATAAGTGAGCAAGTCGAGCTATTACTCTGCTCCATCGCTAATTACTTCATCCTAAGACCCCCCCCAAAATCACCAGTGACATTCAATGACCTTCTGCTGCAAGGAAGGAGCCAGCCTCCCCCTCCATCAGCATCTGTGCCCACCACGGGCAGCACGCCGGCATCCCTCGCACAGCAGCGCACAGCTGCCTCGCAGAGACTCCCAACGCTTCGGAGACAACGCAAGGAAACAATTACACTCGCTGTTGATCAGCGAGCCTGTACTTTTCAACTTAGCTCGTGTTGCCAAGTAATGAGCACTTCTATTAGCTACGTGGAAGGGAGTTTACTACTTGCTTATTTAAAGAACACGCTAAATCACGCAATCTGTTTATACACATCCCACCACCCTGCAGGAGGACAGAATTAGTTTCTAACCGGGGCTGAATTACTTGCCCAGCCCTCACCTGCTACCAAAGGCTGAGCGATTAATCTAGGTGGCTTACACAAAAGTGAAATCCAGCCTAACAGAAGCTCACAGTTGACTATTTTCAACAGCACCCGGTATCAGGCTGAAATAGGCTGGTACTGCACAGCCCCGTTTCTCTGCAGTTTAACTGTGGCGCTCATTTTTGTCTCGCTGAGAATCCAGACAGCTCTTTTAATTACGTCCCAAAACATGCCTGTCCAGACTGAGAAATAAGCAGTCCCACAAGCAGAGCCAAGTAGATGGCTTGGAAACCGATTATTGGATTCCTCCGTGTCGTAATAAATTTCACCAGTGAAATTCCTGATGCTCCATCATCCCTCCCCTGTCCCCCTTCAGCCACAGCCTAATATCCGTGTTCCAGGCAGAGTTTCGGTGTGTAAGGGGGGTTGAACTCTACAGCCTCTCACTAGGACTACTGTCTCAGATGACTGATTTTCACCAAACTCGTAAGGAACACAGACTTGCAACCGCTGTTGAACTTGCACAACAGGTTCAAAAAATCAAGTAGCAAAGGCAGAGATCACATATCCTCTCCCTAAGCCCGGTTTCCCAAGCTAATAGCCCCAAACAAAAAAAATTTTCCTCGATGTTTTGCCTTTTTTAAATACAGATTTTAATAATCTGCCTTTCCTCTTCACACAAATATTGCACTGTAATTTTCCCTTCTTCCAACCCAAAACATTGTTTAACAGAGCATAAGACGCCTCTAGTGTGAGAAGATGCTCAGGCAATCTGATTTCCCGAAGACTTGGGATGAGCCGTACGTACCCAGAGCTCCCTGTACTGAAGACGGTACCATCTGTTTCAAATTCCTTAGCTAGTCTGATAAACACCATGCCCTCTGACATACACTTCCATCAGTAGCTTTCAATAAACTTTGGAGGGGAGAGTATTTTCCTCCCTTATTTTAAAGATCAAAAAGCTACAGGACCACGAGGGGAAACCTCAGGCAAGTCTCACTGAAAACACCCCCCCACGCACTAGAAGTTTGGAACCCTGGCAAGGAACACAGCATCAGCCCTGACTGCCCAGTCGCCTTCCCCCATCAATGGCAACGGTCCTAAACAGCTTCACAAGCTCTCCTACA